>OVAP01000474.1:5399-35460 GCA_900406295.1 Aurinia saxatilis
TAACAAAAAAAAAAAAAAAAAAATCAATCAATCATATGTATATATATGCACATGATTTCGAAAGATTGGTTTGTATATATTTGACATACTCTCATCTGCGTGTTCAGATAATGAGCAATGGGATATTCAAGAGCCCGGTTCATAGAGTGCTGACGAACAGAGAAAAGGACAGAATATCCATAGCAACATTTTGCGTGCCAGATGCAGACAATGAGGTTGGACCTGCAGATGGGCTTGTGTCCGAGGCAAGACCAAGACGGTACAAAACCTTTAAGAAGTATGTGGCCATCTACTACGATTACTATCAACAGGGTCGGAGAGCGATTGAAGCTGCATTGATCTGAAGATACTTTTCAAGTCTTCTTTTTGGTTTGATTTGAAGTTTCATGAGTGGAAGGAGGAGCAACATTAACCATATATTGCTTTACATTCTATCCGGAAAATCCAAAACCAAAACAAAAAAAGTATGTTTTGTGCGTATTAATGTATGAGTAGACAAAGGTTTTAGATTATGCTTTTAAAAACATTGGAAATGATATGATTGTGGTCATAAAATGAGTTTAACACTTGCTCCCAAGTTCTTTAAGTGTCTATATCAAAGTTATATTTCTTGTGCAATTTCCTCTGCTTGGAGAGGGTTGACTCTGTCTTTAAACCTCTAGCATAACAAGTAAAGCTGAAATATTGAAACAACTCGTCCAAAATTTTGGAATGATTAGAATGTCTAACCAAAGATAAAAGATGACCAAATTCACCTGATTTTAGACGGATTTTGCTGTTAGGAATTCAAAGTCTTTCTTGTAGTATATTTTGAGAGCAGAGGATTTGTATAACCATGTTTTACAAGAAACAAATTCACGTTTCTACAGTGTTTATGCATCACAATTTTACTAGATAGCGATAATGTTATTTCATGGATTATCACTCTATATCAACACATTTACTACTCAATTTCGTTATTCAAGATTTATATTATGAACTAAATTCTCTAATGCATCTACATACTTGTCAACATAACCACTCATTAATCCTGTACTGACCAGAGACTCCTTCCATTTTGCGTGGTTTCTCTTCACCTTGTTCCCAACCTCACTATCTTTGTCCATCACGGATATGATCGCATTGCTCAGATCTTCTTTTGAGAACCATCCTGTTTCTTCTCTCTGCACCTCTACAGAGACTTCAAGTTCCTCAGTCATCAGTCTTGTGTTGAGAACTTGATCACTCAAAGTTGGAAGCAAGACTATTTGGCAATCACTCAGTAGAGACTCCCACATCGATCCGAATCCGCAGTGGTTCAGAAAGCAACCTACTGATGGATGAGACAATATCAATGGTTGCTGCACCCATTCTCCCCACACCACTCCACGCCCCTTAACCCGCTCTTCGAACCCTTCTGGTAAGGCTTCTTGGACTGAAGATGTGCCTTTTGGTGGACAAGAAACGGTAAACCAGTGAGCTCCATTCCTAAACACAGTTCTTGGAACTGGTCTTTTTCTAGAGTGATCTGGCTACCTAGTGCACAGAACACTACAGACCCTGGCTCAAAGCCACTCAGCCACTGACTCCATTGGTCTTCTAGTAGTGCTCTCTTGTCCGACTCAGGAAGCATTGGACCGGTCAAAAGAACCTTCTTCTTGTAGTGACATTCAAGAAAGTTGCAGAATTTACCTTCAACTTCTTGACATGTCCGTAATGATATGACATCACAGTTCATAAGAGCTGCGATTATCCGACTACAAATCCTCTTGCGAGAACTCGGGGGGATGAGCGACAAGGAATAAGCATCGTTTTCGCGGAAAGTAACCTTGGATGAAGGATAACCTGGTGGGGGATCTTCTGGTTCTGCATCTGGGTCAAGTGAATGAGCTATTGAAGCTGCAGATATAACATAATAACTCACACTCTTCACTTTGTAACCTTTGGCCATTTCAGGAACCCAATAAGCATAGTCAAAGAAGATCAGGTCTGGTTTTAAAGCGACAACTGCAGCTTCAACCTGATCACGTGTCAGATCCATGGCTTGGGACAGGAACTTCCCCAAAGAGACGGGGATATCGGAGGCTGTCTCGGCACCTGGAGGGAGGCCATCGACGGGAGGGATGGTAAGAGGGTGAAAGATGATTTTTTCTGGAAACAGATTGAGGTTTTGAAGTTGCTTCTGAGCTTTCTGAGGTAGCAAGAAAGTGACTCTGTTACCTTTCTCAGCAAGTTTGTTAGCTAGATGGAGGAATGGATTCATGTGACCAAAAGCGAACCATGGGAACATAAAAGCATGAAATTTTGAACCCATTTCTTTCTTTCTTTCCCAAACTGTGGAAACAGAAGTTCAACATTGTACCTTATAGAGACAGAGCCAAAAGAGAATTATTGTGGTTCTCGTTAAAATAAAAGGATATTTATCTGACGCTCAAAAGAAGCCACCTTTAGTTCGGTGTCGCTATGAAGTTTTGACTTATGGAGGTAAAGTCGATGAAAGATGTTGTTAGTAAAAAACCTTGCATTGCTTTTAGAGAGACGCGTGTAGGCTTCATGAAGACGTTTGGCTTCAATGATATAACATTTGTTTGATAGTTTGTGTTGTGAAGTTTTGCTAGGAAAAATTAAATCACACAAGAAAGAATTATATTCATTAAGTAATCTTTGTATAGTTCCAACTTTAAAAATCTAAGAAACGCCTATGTTTGCATATACATAATCTTTTTTCTTATTCGTCTGATTAAGTTTGAACAATATTCATGACTCAAATACCACAACAACAAAATTCAAAGTATAAATGAGCAACACCAAACTTAAAAACATCACAAGATTTAAATAAAATCTTCTTAGACGTTACGAATGGTTTCTCTTTGCAATCGATCGTGTAATCATGCCGGTACTCCCAATGCTAAATAAGATCGATATCTTTCATCCCTTGTTACACTTTTAGCAATGTCTCGAGCTATCGAGTTAGATTCACTTGTACCACTCTGAAGCAGAATATAGTCAAATTCCGCAACAAGGTTATGAATCCGTGCTATCCATATCCTATACTTGGGCCACATGTGCAGTTTCAAAATAGCTTCAATAGCTGCACCACAATCAGACACAAGTATCACCTCTGATATATGAAGATCTCTCAAACTCTGTAAGTTCCATACGATACATCTCAATTCAGCCGTGAGACGATTAGGAGCAACAATAAAGGCATCTCTTGCATGATATAACACCATTCCACGATGATCACGAGCTATCCATGCTCCACCAAAATGATGAGCACCCGTACTCCAACGCGCATGTACATTGCATTTAGTTAAGCCCGGAGGAGGAGGATACCAATGATTCTCCGCTTGATGAACCTGATGTTGAGCTTGTGATTGTTCCATTGTGTTGCTATGAATTTGAAACCAGAGTTCCACTTCTTGAAACAATTCCGCAACTAAAACAGCGGGCTCTCGACGACATTGAGCATAAAGAATTTGGTTCCGGTTCTTCCAAATCAACCATAATACCCAAGGAATAACTCGACGATGAAGTTCCAGTATTGTACTATCCGAACAAAGCTTGATAATGTACTCAATATTATCATCAAGAGACGATAAATATCCAGATATAGGACTTGGGACATGTGCTAATCTAAAGAACGATTGATAATTCACTGGGATACCCCTACTACTCAACAGATCAGCAACCGCTAAACCCTTGATAATGCACGCTAAAGAAAGAGTTTTATTTTTGGTTCTGTAACCAGGTTCCATACCATATTCTTAACGCCAATATTATGTTGCACCACCGGAAATTCAGGCTGCGTTATGCAAGGTTGAGACAATAACCAATTCCCACTTTTAACCGAATATGAACCCGATTTAGTGTGAGCCCAATTATACGCACCTACACCTACACCAACTGGCATCTGAAGAATTTGCGCAATATCATTTGGCAAAAATAAAGATGTGAGTTTCTCAACATCCCATGCTCCATCCGACTGTATCAATTCATGCACACAAATTCAAATTCATCAAACTTTCTCTGTTATAGGGTCTTCTTGGCTGTCCATCCATAATCCACCGATCAAGCCAAACCTTTGTTGTTTGCCCATTTCCAATAGATTTGATCAGTCCTCTCTTAAGTAATTCACGACCATGTAGAACACTCCTTCATCCATAAGAAAGTCTATATCCAGCTCCACAATCTAAAACTCTTGATTTGCATATTACCGACCTTTGTACATCTGTACCAATAACGACTGAGGTTCATTTAAAACTTTCCATGCTTGTTTAGCAAGAAGAGCTTGATTAAATGTCTCCAGATCTCTAAAACCTAAGCCTCCCAATGCTTTAGCTTTACACATTTGCTTCCATGATACCCAATGAATTTTTCTTTTCTCCTTAGTAGCATTCCACCAAAAACTAGTCATCGCTTCAGTTATCTTCTTACACTGATGTTTGGAGATCTTAAAACATGACATAGCATATACCGGTAAAGTCATAGCTACTGATTTCAGCAAAATTTCCTTTCCACCCAATGACAATGTCTTCGCATACCAACATGATAATCTTTTAGTCAATCTCTCCGTGATGAAAGCAAGCAACTGTTTCTTAGATCCACTAAAACTTTCCGGTAAACCCAAATACATACCTTGTCCTCCCTCTGTGGAAAGGCCGAGTAAAGTCTTTATGAAACAACGCATATATGGGTCAATGTCCGCTCCAAGTGTGACTGCAGATTTTTGAAAATTTATTTCCTGACACGAAGCTTCACCATATAACTTAAGACACCGCATGAATTCCGAATATTCTGGTAATGTAGCACGTATGACAAAGAAGCTGTCATCAACAAAGAGGAGATGTTGAATAGAGGGACAGTTCTTTGTGAGTCGCATACCTACGATTCTTCCTTCTTATTCAGCTTTGTTCATCACATGAACAAGTGCCTCCGTACATAGAATGAAGAGAAAAGGCGAAAGAGGATCACCTTGCCTAAGTGCCCGTTGAGGTGAGATGTCTCCATAAGCCGTACCATTCATCAGCACGGAATATGTAACCGAACGAACACAAAACATCAACCAAGCTATCCATTGTGAAGCAAAACCCATCCGACCCAACAACTCCTCCAAAAAATTCCATTCTACTCGATCATAAGCTTTGGACATATCAAACTCCATTCTATCCATCTCAGCCCATGAGTGTTGGAGCTGACATTCCATCATAACCAGGGGCACTATCCGACTTGATGCCTTTAACCGCTTGTTTTATCTCGAAGCTTGTAACCGGCTTAGTAAGTTCACAGTTCATTTGCGGTGTAACACGCTGATCAAAGCCATCAAGAAGCTCTGTAGCAACAGCCGGATTGATAGAGGTAAATAATGTTTGAAAATATTCCACCGCAACATTACCCTTCTCTGTTTCTTCAAATCTCTCTATTCCTTGCGAATCAATCAATGAGAAGACTTTATTACGCACTTGACGAGCTTTAACCTTACTGTGGAAAATTTTTGTGTTCCTATCCTCCTAACGAAGCCGACTCTCTTTACTTCTTTGCTTCCAGCACCGATAGTTCCTCTTGGCATCGAAGAATAACTGCAACATCAGGAAACTGTTTTTGCGATTCTTCATCCAACTCAGTTTGTAACTGAAGCATACGATTTCTAGAATTTGAACCCACAATACATTTCCATTGAGATAGTTCTTTACGACAATCTGCAATACGATGTGATAACTTACAATCTGAGGAGTCTTGTCGTTTGCGCCATCCCCTTCAAACCGCTTCATTATAACCTGGCTTATGTAACCATCTGGCATCAAAACCAAACCGTCTGTGAACAGAGATATTATCGGTTCCCAAACTCATAAGTACAGGCCTATGATCTGATTCACGTCGTTCTAGATATGTCAAGTGAAAGTTCGGAAAGATACCAAACCACTCTATATTTCCAAAACCGCGATCGAGTTGACATTGAGTCCATATGTTATTACGATGTGTTGTTCAAGAGAAACGATGACAAGTACACGGGAATTCTATGAGGTTACACTCTCTGATCATCTCACAAAAATGAACAAAAGTGAACTCCTCTCTCATTCCCCCCCCCCAGTTTATCAGCATTACTTAAGAGTTCATTAAAATCTCCTATCAAGAACAATGCCTCCTTCCTTTCTTGACCTATGTGTATCAAACTATTCCACACCATTCTTCTCAATTGTCTGATAGTGTCCCCATACACAAAAGTAGTGTAATATGATTTTGTAGCTGTCTTTATCTTAACATCTATCCACCGAGCATTAGAGGTAAAAACTTCAACCTCATGAGTGTCCTTCCAAAACAATGCTAGTCCCCCAACTAAGACCCATTGGATCCACCAAATGAGCATGACTAAAACCCAACAACCTTTGTTGGTATATACATAATCGTAAACAACAAGATGATCAAATATTATGGTGATGGGCATGCACGAGGCCCATCTAGCCCAAGGAAAATCGAAAGTTCAAGAACGAAGCCCAAAAAAATCTTTAATAACCTTCAAAGAATTAGACATTTTGATATCCTTGCCTTCTTCTAAGCACTTAATAAATGAGAACCTCTGAACCCAAATTTTCAACATATGCGTTTTAATCATTTTCTCCCGAATTCATCCTCAAAATATTTTTAAAAAACTCCTCGTGCAGGTACACATGGGGTTGGGCATTAAAACCATAACTGAAGAACCGAACCGAACCGAACCGAACCGAACCAAACCAAACCGAACCGAAAAAGGAGGTATGGTTCCGGTTCCGGTTCCAGCCAAAGTAGTCTGATGAGGATTAGTTTTCGCCCAAAATATTTCCTACAAGTGCACAGGTCTCGCAGTAGTACTTAGGGATCGTATTCACAGAGAGCAGAGTGTACACAGTATCACGTCCAACTTCACTCGAGCTAAGAAGCAAAATGAAATGGGTTTTGGTAATGATCGATCGGTCGTATGAACTGATCGATCGTTTGAAACACCTTTCGGTCATTGACAGATTATGCGGTCGATCGATCAATGCCTGAAACGACTAAAAAAAAATAAACGTGAGAAAACTCAATATTAAAAAGCGTTAGGAAGTCAGGTAATGCATCAGAGGATCACGGTTTGAATTATTCAGGGTAGTAATTATGTAAATCCTAGTTTAGGCTATATAGTTGAAATCACTAATAACTAACTATCCTTATGGTCACGCTTAGCTAGTCTAGTTCAATTGGTATCCGAGTTAACTCTAACATATATCATTTCAGAAAGGGAACCTATGGGCTGATCAACCAATCAATTTAGCCATTAAGTTCAAGAAATCAAATCCTACTAAACTATGAATAGTAAAACTTTCACTATCAAGTTCTGGATCTATTACTCTAAGTGGTCTATTAGTAGCAGATTTATCCTAAGATTTATATTAAGTCTTGATATGAAAGTAAGCCTATAAACTACTCATTACATAATCCTATTGCCTATCTACCAAACCATGATTCCTCTTAGTAAAATCATATTCCTACTAGCAAAATCATATTCCTAACTAAAAGGCTACTCAGACATAGCAAAAGAAGACATAAACATAATGAAAATTGCTTGTATTAAAAGGGTTCATAATAGCTTCTCTGGAAATGCAGAGATTACAGACTTCTTCCTTGAAGCAATGATCAAAATAAATGAAACAAAGAAACTGGTAATAACTGATAAACTATAAGCTTGGACGCCTGGAAGCTTTAGAGAGATTTCTGATGTTTCTCTCGGACTTCAGTCTTCTGTATTTATAGGGGAGAGGGTCGAGTAGAGGGTCGAGAAGAATCAGGAGGAATATTTGGATGAGAATCCAAATATTTGTGTTTATCTTTAGTTGATCGATTGGTCGTAGCTATCATGACCGATCGACCGAGATCTTTCAACGAGTTTCTGAAGATTGAGTATCTCCTGAGTTTATCTTCAACGTAAACAAATATCTCCCCAAATGCAACGGTGTATATCTGAATTTTTTTTGGAACCTTCTTGACAAAATGGGCCTCGTTCGATCGGTGGGCCTCTAGTCCGATCGATTGGGCCTTCATGTCTTGTGGGCTTCTGGATACTCCTTCAATAATTTGGGCTGAACTTCTTACTCCTGAGGAATAATGACATGATTCCAAGCTCATGTGAAAGCTAACTCATGTAACTTGATTGTCCTAACTCCTCACTTCATTCCAAAATGAACGTATCCTTCATCCGGGCCTTGACTTCTGATGTAGACTTGTTGGATTTGGTAGAAAATGCCCATTTGCAACCTAAAATGCATTGTGTTCACAAAAACACTTTGCAGATAGAAAAATGTGAAATCCAGTAGTTTATGTTCAAATCAAATAGTTTATTTGATAAAAACACCGAAAAATCATATCGAAAAGCAGTAAAATATCATCACTATCATAACCTACTGGATCTCAAACTAAAGATCCATGGATATCGGTTCGGTTTTGGTTACTACCCCGAAGATCCAATAGGTACCCGAATGTAACCGAACTTTTTAGGGCTTAGAGTATATTTTACATTTTTCTTTGTATTTTTCCCAGTTATTTTGGTTGGTTCATATATTTTCAAAAAATTTGTATAAAAATAATCAAATTATGTGTATTATTTCAATTTTTATAAATATTTTATTATTATTATTATTATTATTAAGATATTTTTGGGTATTTTCGAGTAGTTTGGATATAAAGTAACGGAATCAAATCAAACCCGAATTTTTTTTTAGTACTAACCGATTCTTTTCAAACAGGAACGAACTCGAACCGAACCGGAACCAGAACCGAACTGAAAATCCATCAAGTACTTAATGGATCTTATATGCATGGAACCGAAGAACCAAAAGTATTGAACCGAAACCGAACGGATATCCGAATGCCCATGCACATCTAATTGATATGTAAGGAATATATGACATTAGCTATTATTTTTTTTGTCTTTTTTTTTTTATTATCAACTAACTTTCTTGGTTCTGGTCCTGTGTTGTGTTACCTACCTACTGGTTGGTGACTTTGTGTTTGTAAGGCCGTTGGCCAGGAACCTTCTATTGAATAAGATCATTTTGAGACAAAAAAAAAAAAAAAAACTTTCTTGGTTCTGGTTCTATGTTTGCTTAGTCAAAAATTGGAAAATAATACCCAGTAACAAAAACTAAAAAATTGAAAAAATATGAAGTAAAAATAATATATGATTTTAGAGGCATCATTTGTCTGCAAAATTCATATGGTGTAGTGATATTGGACTTCTTGAAAAGGCAGTAAAGTGACGTGTAGTTTTTGGTCTTTTAACTGACCTTTATTTCTTTCTTAACGCATCTAGATAACTTTTTTACTCACTTTATCATCTACGGCTTCATCACTTCTACTCTTTTTTTAGTTATAAAGGGCATCAATTGCCTAGTTATCTTTAGGCATCTACAATCTTCGGCCCAACACTAGTTCTACGTTTTAACATATAAGAAACCCCAATGTTTGGTTTATCAAGGATATCAGTCTCCCTAATTATCTCAATCATATTAATCTCCCTAATTATCTCAATCATAGCATCATCATTATTGTTTGTATATTTGATACCATATTAGTCTTATGTCTCTTGTATAAATAGTGATGTACACATGTATGGACTCTCCTCTCTCTCAATCTCACGATACCAACACCAACACACCACTCCTCTCTTCCCCACACCTATCACGCTTCCCATCTCCCTTATTTCACCCAAATCAATCTCAACCCAATCATCTAAACCCACAAATAAATAAACCAAGCCCAAGCCCATATATCCCACCCACCAAAATAAATTCATCATCCCACAAATAAATCACCATGGCCCAATCCCAACTCACCCTACAAACACAATTGGCCCAATATCAAACACTTCACCCTCTCTCCCCTATGTCACAAATCGGGATGCATCCTCCCAACCTCCCAATCCACCAAATCAATCTCCACCTCCACCTAACCCAATTAACCCGGTCGACCCACCTATCACCAATAATCATCCGATGCAAACCCGCGGAAAGAATCGGATATACAAGCCCACTAGTCGTCTCTTACTTTCCTCTTGCGTCACCACTCGACGTACTGACGAACCTCGCACAGTTAATCAAGCTCTCCAAGATGAACGATGGCGCAACGCGATGTCCACAGAATTCAATTCTCAGATACGCTTTCATACTTGAGATCTCGTACCACCTCATCAAAGCTACAACATCATTGATACCAAATGGATTTTTCAAACTAAGTACCTCGCCAACGGGAAGGTTGACAAGTATAAAGCAAGACTTGTAGCCAAAGGCTATAATCAACAACCTGGTATTGACTTCTATGAAACCTTGAGTCCTGTCATAAAGTCGACAACTATTCACCTTGTTCTCAATGTAGCAGTCTCATCTTCTTGGCCGATACGACAACTCGACGTCAACAATGCCTTTCTCCAAGGTAATTTAACGGAAGATGTTTATGTATCTCAGCCTCAAGGATTTGTTGATCCCGATAGACCGAATTATGTTTGTCACTTGAAGAAAGCCCTCTACGGACTCAAACAAGCTCCTCGGACATGGTACTTGGAACTTCGAAACTACCTACAAAGCCTTGGATTTCAGAATTCAACATAAGATACGTCTCTCTTCACCCTTTGCTTTAACAAGACTTTGGTCTACTTGTTAGTCTATGTCGACGATATAATCGTCACAGGAATAATAATGCCTTGGTGGAACAAGTTTTGGGAAAACTAGCATCCAGATTCTCTGTGAAGGATATGGGCGACATATCTTATTTCCTAGAAATCGAAGCCATTCGTACACCACATGGATTACATCTAAACCAGCGGAAATATGTCATGGATCTTTTATCGAAGATGAATATGCAGGACGCAAAACCCGTAACGACACCGTTAGCAACATCACCAAAACTGACCGCAGCAGGTGAGCTATATTCTGATCCCACCTCTTACAGAACTCTCATTGGCAGTATGCAATATTTAGCTTTCACAAGACCCGACATTGCATTTGCTGTCAACCGCCTCTCTCAATATATGCACTCACC
The DNA here is from genome assembly GCA_900406295.1 of Aurinia saxatilis. Taxonomy (NCBI): domain Eukaryota; kingdom Viridiplantae; phylum Streptophyta; class Magnoliopsida; order Brassicales; family Brassicaceae; genus Aurinia; species Aurinia saxatilis. The sequence continues at coordinate 16,425 of OVAP01000474.1, forward strand.
TACCGTGGATCATTGGCAAGCGGCCAAGAGAATTCTCCGATACCTCGCTGGCACCGCTTCCTATGGGATACATTTACAACGTGGAAATCCGTTCACGCTTCATGCCTTCTCCGATGCGGACTGGGCAGGTGATGTCACAGACTGTATCTCTACGAATGCATATGTCATATATCTCGGTGCTCAACCCATATCTTGGTCTTCAAAGAAACAAAAAGGTGTTGCACGCTCATCTACGGAAGCTGAGTATAGAGCTGTTCAAATACAGCCTCGGAATTACTATGGTTATGCTCACTACTCTCTGATCTTCGACTTAACATATCATGTCCTCCTCTGATTTATTGTGATAATATTGGGGCCACATACCTAGCTGCCAATCCGGTATTTCACTCTCGCATGAAGCACATTGCTATAGACTATCATTTCATTCGGGAGAAAGTTCAATCGGGTCAATTACGTGTCTTGCATGTCTCTACAAAAGATCAATTAGCGGATGCTCTCACCAAGCCACTCTCGCGAGCGACATTCCAATACCTTCGGAGCAAGATTGGAGTTACATCCTTACCTCCATCTTGAGGGGGGCGTATCAAGGATATCAGTCTCCCTAATTATCTCAATCATATTAATCTTCCTAATTATCTCAATCATAGCATCATCATTATTGTTTGTATATTCGATACCATATTAGTCTTATGTCTCTTGTATAAATAGTGATGTACACAGCTTTGATATTCATATAAAAATTCATATCTCTATATGGTTAAGGTAACATAATCATTAATCTTCTAGAGAGTTTGTATAACAAAATGATCAAAGATAAAAAAGAAAGATAAAAAAGACTCCATGTACACATCTAGTTGATATGTAAAAGAATATATATTTACTTATTCAAAAATTGAGAAAAACAATACCAAGTAACAAAAAAAAAAAAAAATGGAAACAACAAAAAATTGAAACCATAGAAAAGGAATATATATATGTAGTCTACATAGAATAAGAGTTTAGTATCAAATTCCGATATACATTATACCATTTGTCTCCAGCTTCCCACACCGGAAATTTATGATCCCTTACCACTTTCAAAATTGTCCGGTCAGAATTAGCTAGTATTCCACAATCTTGCAGCTTCGGCGAATGTCTATATATGCAGATACAAACATTTAATGTATAAAGCCGTATCATTTGGAAATTGAAAATTTTAAATTGATACCAACAAAATGGGATGCGTTTGCAGTAAGCAACTAAGAGGAACAAGAACAAGACATGAAAATATTTCACTTCTAGCTTCTCAAACCTTTTGTAAGCCTCTCTACTTAATCAATCATCTACCACTTCTTCTTTTCTTTTCTCATCTCGATAAAAATCATCTACTCCCTCCGTTTCAGAGTAGTTTTATTCTAGATAATTTCACACACATTTAAAAACATAAATATTATAACTCTAAAAAAAAGAAGTTAACTCTTAGTTTTCTGCATAAGACTTGGGAAAATAGGTATTTAAATCTAAAATTCACATTGAAAATCGAAAATGACAAATAATTGAAACAATATATAACTTATCTTTAGAACGGCAACTAATTTGAAACGGAGGGAATACCACTTTTTGTATATTTACATTAGAAGATTGCATGGAATTAGTTTAATAAGGAGATTGCATGCATGAGATTAACTAACAACTTCTCAACTCTTGTGGTTTTGCAGTTAGTGAGGCTGAGGTTGAAGTTCTTCATGAGCTCTTCATCAAGCTCACTTCTTGTCTGGGCAACAACAATCTTATAACCAAAGTTATATTCCAAGCTAATTATTATTTCCAAGATGTGAACTAACATTATAGACATCTTAAAATTTCTTACACAAGTTATGGAAACTATGTGATTTTGTTTTTGTTCATTTCAGGAAGAATTTCAATCTATCTTACTCAAGGACACCAAGAGACGTAGTCTTTCTGCAGAGCGAGTAATATAAAACTTTCCTTTATTTTTTTGAAAAAATAATCTAATTATGTAAGATATATGCAGATTTTTGGATTGTTCGATATGAGATGCGATGGAGCTATAGATTTTGGAGAGTTTGTACACTCTCTCAACATTTTTCACCCAAACACATCCCAACGAGATAAGGCCATATGTATGCTTAATCACGTTGATTAGTATTATTATTTACACCTTGTTAAATACTTAATCTCATCATAACACGTTTATAACCAGTTGCATTTCGATTATACGATACTCACCAAACTGGCTTCATTGAACCGGAAGAGGTATGTCCTTAGTCATTTCACAAAAAAGGATAAATTGAGTGATTATTAATTATATCAAATTGGAGGAACGTAAAGGTAAAAGAGATGATCATAGACGTTCTAGAAGAATCAGAACTGATGCTAACCGAGAGCATCATCGACTCCATTGTATCTAAGGTATGTATAATTAACGGTTAAGGTTATATGCCGGTTTAACATTTATTTAAGTACTATCTATACGTTTTGGCAGACATTTGAAGAAGTGGACTGGAAAAAAGATGGGAAAATAGATTTGGAAGAATGGGAGAATTATGTGGCCAACTATCCTTTGACGCTCAAGAACATGACCATCCCTTTCTTGAAGTAATTCTATGTATTCTTTTGTCCAAATATATGCTAAAAAAATTAGTTTGGCGATAAAATGAACCATATTCTTAATATTGACCGATGGTGCATTATTTTTTAGAATATGTCTTACAAGCACCAGGTTCTGTTGCATACGTGTGTGTAGTTTTTCAGGCTCTTTGATATTATTTCTGTCTCACAATTTTTCTAAAAAATTAAGACAATTTTTTGGTTTTCAGGGACATACCAAGAATCTTTCCAAGCTTTCTCCAAAAGCAATCAGATATTGACGAGCTGATGAGTATGGATTAATTTCTAGGAATTAACTCTCAATTGTAAAAGTGATAATATAAACATCTTTTATGATATCTTTTATCTCATGTATGGGAAGAAAATTTGGAGGCGTACAGTGTAACATGCATGTAGCTCTTACTAATTATAGATCTCATATATGTTGTTAGTCCACAGATTATCTAAATGTACTTCAACACGAATTTGAGCTGTAGTTGAACACGAATTATCTAAATGTACTTCATCACTACAAATCATCTCTTTCTTTTGTTATTGTGTCTTGTTTACTTTATCTATCATTGTAAGCTATCATTTGAGTATTGCTTCCGGAGAATTGTGATCTATCATTGTAAGCTACTGCTATATTACATATATTTACAAAGAAATGATCTTGTGATTTTTATGAAGGTATATATATAATTCAATTCGTGGTGCTGGTTTGTCCATGAAGAAAAACGAACCATATACGTTACAAATCTTCCGCAGTTCGAACATGAAACATTATTGTAGTGATGTAGAAGTTAGAACCAGGTGGGAATCCACTCCACCACACCCTTTATAAGAGGGGTTGCACATGCATTTGTCTCAGTTTTAATTTAGATTTTTTTTTCCTTTTTAAATAATATTGTATGACAATTAACGGACCTACTAGACTAATTCATGTGTTTGCAAAAAAAAAAAAAAACTTGATTTCGGATGTAATGGTAGTCCTAGATTTTCAAATGCCATTATACTATAGTCACTTTTCCTTGAATTGTTTTTGCTTTTGTGTGAATTTTGAAATTTTCTGTCTCTTTACGAAAAATAAATAAAAGTATTATAAATTTTATGACTTTACGTTACTTGCCTACAAGAGTCCAAAAACATCAAAATCAACGGCGGGTGAAACAGAAAAAAGGGGGAATAAAACCTGTATAGTATATTCGAATCTCACAAATCGAACATTCCAAAAAAAGACACCATTATTCCGACGGCTCTAAATTTCAACAACCAGTCTTCTGCTGTTTCTCTCATTACACACCGATCATTCCATCTCTCCGACTCTCTCCTCGTACAAAATCTCCCCCCTTTCTCCGGTGACCAACCTCACCGTGAGAAAAAGGAGACATTTTTCCGGGAAACAAAATGACGACGACGACGGTTGTGTCCACCATTACAGAGAAGGTCCTCGAAAGGGTCTACGGAAGTTCCAAATTTACCCTCTCCGTCGAAGGTGAAAAAGCTCGCCGTCATACACATCACCACGTTCACAGGCATAGCTATGATGATAGCGACGACGATGTATGTTATAGCGATGAGGATGAATCAGCAATGGAGCTTGTTCAGATTGGTGCGGAGAGGACGAAGAACGTCTTGATTCTTATGAGTGACACTGGAGGTGGTCATCGTGCCTCTGCTGAAGCTATTCGTGATGCTTTCAAGATCGAATTCGGCGATAAATACAGGGTAAGGACAAAAAAAAAAAAATGAAAACTTTTGGTTTATGGTGTTACAAATCGATATTCATGAGTTATAACCTAGCGGTTTGTGCAATTGTCGTCATTGTATCACCGTCTGATTATTAATGTGTGTGTTTTTTATTTTTGGATTTTTGATAGATTATTCTGAAGGATGTATGGAAGGAGTACACAGGGTGGCCATTGAATGATATGGAGAGATCATATAAGTTTATGGTGAAGCATGTTCAGCTATGGAAGGTTGCTTTTCATAGTACATCTCCTAAATGGATCCACTCTTGTTATTTAGCTGCCATTGCTGCGTATTACGCTAAGGAAGTAGAGGCCGGTTTGATGGAGTATAAGCCGGAGATTATTATTAGTGTTCATCCTCTGATGCAACATATCCCATTGTGGGTTCTTAAATGGCAAGAGTTACAGAAAAGAGTTCTGTTTGTCACTGTCATTACTGATCTCAACACTTGTCATCCTACATGGTATGTGTAGAGTAGTTTTGGTTTAGTCTCTGAGAGATGGTGGATGCAAAAGTTTGATTTTTCAGTTTGTATGGTTTAGGTTTCATCCGGGGGTGAACCGTTGCTATTGCCCGTCTCAGGAAGTGGCGAAAAGGGCGTTGTTTGATGGGCTTGATGAGTCTCAAGTCCGAGTCTTTGGTTTACCCGTGAGGCCATCATTTGCACGAGCGGTCCTGGTGAAGGATGATCTAAGAAAGGAGCTTGAGATGGATCAAGAACTTCGTGCGGTTTTACTGATGGGAGGAGGGGAAGGTATGGGTCCTGTGAAAGAAACCGCCAAAGCTCTTGAAGAGTCTTTGTATGACAAAGAGAACAAGAAGGCCATTGGACAAATGGTTGTTATCTGTGGACGTAACAAGAAATTGGCCTCTTCTTTAGAAGCCATTGAATGGAAGATCCCTGTTAAGGTATATGATCAAAAGAAACCACTTAGGCATTATCAGAGGTTCATAGGTTAGGTTTTAAGACTATATTTAATGGATATTGACATTACAGGTTCGAGGATTCGAGACTCAGATGGAGAAATGGATGGGAGCTTGTGACTGCATCATCACAAAAGTAAGAGGAACAGAACAATCTCGCCGTTGTCTTTATTCGGCTTTCAGCTTCACTTGGGTTTTCATGTCCATCTCTATCCATCGAAATGTTCATTACCTAAATTTACTATGAATCGTGCAGGCTGGACCGGGAACAATTGCTGAATCGCTCATTCGATCACTTCCTATCATCCTCAATGATTACATTCCAGGACAGGTCGGTTTGGATTGTTAAGTTTTATTGTTATCAACTAAAAAGTGTATATATATATTCTCATATCAAATACATTTGAAACCAAGCAGGAGAAAGGGAATGTGCCATATGTAGTGGAGAATGGTGCAGGAGTGTTCACGAGAAGTCCGAAAGAGACAGCGAGAATCGTTGGGGAATGGTTCAGCACAAAGACAGATGAGCTGGAAAAGACTTCAGAAAATGCACTTAAACTAGCTCAGCCCGAGGCAGTCTTCGATATTATCAAAGACATTGATGAGCTCTTGGAGCAACGTGGTCCTCTTGCTAATGTCGCCTACACTCTTACATCTTCCTTTGCCAGTTTAGTATGATGTCTGAATGTCTTATATTAACATGTCTCCCTTATTAGTTCCCTTGCCTGTTCATTTTTCCTTTACCTCTCTACTTATTAATTTATTTCATGTATAATATGTTTGTTGATTGAAGTTGTACTCTTACTTTGTAACAAAATCAAGCAAAAAGTTCTTGCTGTTTTTGCATATTGTTGGCCTATAATACTTAGTTCATCATAATAGCACAGAGAACTAGAAGAAATGGAAACATATATAACATTATTTCACATTTTGATTATTTCTGTCAACATTTCACATTGTTCAAGTTTATATAAAGATACATTTTCACATAAACTACAGATTTTATAAGTTTATGACGCAATATGAAGTTCTAGAGACTCAGGAAACTAAAGAAGCCATGGTTAAAACAGAGGACTAACCTGTTTTAATCATCCTGTTGAAGCCTTCTCATTCTTCATGATCATATGGAAAGATTTAACTTTATCTTCCCCTACGATCTCTCTAAGAACATCGTCTTCAATCTTCTCAGCTTGCCATTGAGACGGATCTTCAACAAACTCTTCACTGAATATCATACTTGAGACCCACTCTTTCCATGTAGTCCTCCTGTACTTGTCTTCCTCTAATGTTCCTCTAGACAAGAGCTGATAAACGTAGACAACTTTTTGCTGTCCTGGTCTGAATGCACGAGCTATTGCTTGCTTAGTCTTGGAAGGGTTCCATTCCGAGTCGAGCATGATGACCCGTGAAGCAGCGGTTAGACTAATCCCTTCTGCGCAAGCTGTGATGGAGGCTAGTAAGACTCGAGATGGGTTTCCTGGTTCTTCAAACTTGTCTATCACCCTGCCTCTCTCAAACAGTTCAAGATCACCGGTTAAGGTCAAGATCTCTCGGCCTCTCTGCCACCTGAAAACGTTCTCAAATAGTTCGATAAAGAGACGGATGGGTGCAATGTTGTGGCAAAAGATCAAGATCTTCTCCCTCTTGACCACTCGGAACACCATGTTTAGCACAAACATGACTTTAGATCCTTTCTTGGCGTCGTGCTTGAGCTTCTCGACTTCGAAGAGTTCTTCAGGGTTCAAGAATTTGGTACAACAGTTTGAGGTCTTGACCAACCAAGGATGTATAGCTGCCAATGTGATCAGAAGCTCAAGCTCGAGAGGATACCCGTGATAAGACACCATTACATTTTGAAGTTTTGTGAGTATATGATGTTGAACATCCGTCGAGTTCATCAACAATGTATAGATTTGTAAACCGGGAAGAACATCGCCACTTCCGCTTCCACTTCCTTCATAGTTATCTATGAAACTATTAGTCATATTCCTCAACATATTAAGACCCTGAAGACGTTCCTCTCCCACGCCAGCATCAATCTTCTTGGCAATAATATCGAGGAAGAATTTACGAGCTCTGTTCTCGATCAGGTGAGGAGCCTTATTGACACTTTGATTGGCCTTGAATTTCTGATCTAACTCCATTAGTACTTCATGAATAAACTTGGGTCTAGCCAAACACAATGTGTTGAAGTACTCGCAGAAATTGTTCTGAAACAAAGTACCTGAAAGAAGTATTCTTAAATCAGTACCAACTTTCATCAAGGCCTTGCGTAGTCTCGATTTAGTACTCCTCGGGTTATGTCCTTCATCAAGAATAAGAACTCCAGGACTCTCTCTTAGCACTTTAGCCATGTATTTACGGTGAGCAAACTTGGAGTCTTCCCTCATCAAAGTCAGAAACGAGGTGTAACCCATTACAAGAACGCTCGGATGCGCATGCCATTTCTGTATTTTGTCTAAGCAGTCAAGAACATGCATAACATCTTGGCTCGGTTTCGGAACTCCATTAAACTGAACCGTACTGTTTTGCTTGAATGTACAGTAGGTTCTTCGTCCATGGATCAAATGAACCGGAACCGGGATCTCCCATTTGATGAACTCCTTATACCAAGTGTAGAGAGTTGTTTTCGGAGCAAGAACCAAAGGTCTCTTCCCGGGAAATAGCTTCAAGTAGCTTGTGAGGAAAGCTATGATTAGTAATGTTTTACCAGCTCCGGGAGAATGAGAAATCACACAACCTCCTATGTTATCTGAAGTAGGATCCATAAGCGCCGGTTCAACAGATCCTGCTAGATTTCTCCAGAGAAACTCGAAAGCTCGTTGTTGATGCATATGTAGTTTTCTCTTAAGCTGAGGTATTAATGCCCAAACGTTGTCACTTTCTTCAGGCTCACGCATTTCCGAAGAACCATTTGATGAAGTGTGATGTTCCCTCTCAGCTTCTTTGTGGTTCAACTTAGTCGTTATTTCATTTTCTTCAATCTGCTTAGTCTCTGTGGTCCATTTCTTTTGGTGATCCGCCTATCAGATCCAACCACAAAATTGAATATATACAATCATTTAAAAGCAAAGAAATTCACCAAAGCGATATAACATGATCGTTACACTTACAAATGGTGCGGAAACGTGTTTTATCTCAGTTCCTATATGACCACATAATCGGCAACACATGCCGATTTCTTCATTCAGCTGATAATCGTGGTCACAACCACTTTTCAATTTTTCGAAAGCCTCGTTGTCCACTCTTACCTAGAGATTTGATACACCATAACAAATGGTATTAGAAGGTAAAGTATTGTATATATAGTTCTAACTATAATGGGATATTTCGAAAAGTGTAGTACCTCGTTGTCATCGAGGATGTAAGAAGAAGCCAAGCAGAGTTCCATTTCTCTCCATAACATTTCGTTCTCTGAAGTCTCTCCATCGTCATCCTCACTCGATGTTTCTTCCATCTCCCCATTTGGTTTAAACTCGAAGTTCGTCTTCTTTAACTCCTCCCACTGGTCAAAAACATTGGTTGGCCCGTCCTTGGATGCAATTGTTGAATCAATATTGTTCATGTAGGTATCTATCAGCTTGTTGTAAGCACCGGCGCTCAATGTTACTTTCTTATAAACTCGTGGTCCCTCGGAATCATCAGTTCTTGGACCAACGGACCGCGATGGTCGAGATATTCGTTTTTGAACCGACTTCACCACGTGGTTAGGACCTTTCCAACCCAAATCAGCTTCCATCATCTCTTCCATTTCCGTCATTTTCTTCCCGTATTTCACGGCTTTACTTCGATACTTCTGAATCTCATCAGAGTATTGACTTCTTGAGACACTACCACCCCCTTCTAAACTATTAGCATTAAGACCAAACTGTTCCAACGGTATAGGCTCAAACACTGGAGTGAAAGGAATAACCGAAAGCTCGGATTTCCTCCGTTTTCGAACCAGACCGCGTCCTCTCCTCTCCTTTACCAATACAATCTCGCCATTTCTACTACCCGGTATCTCTTCTCGAGAAGTAGTAGTCTTTTTCCTGACCAAATGTGATAAAGGTACGAACAAATCATCATTAGAATCAGCATCCTCATCCTCATCGCTATAATCTTCTTCGTCTTCTTCTTCTTCTTCATCCTCACTCTCCATACTAACTAAAGCCCATTTTTCAAGCCGGTATGGCATCATCCGTACCCAATTGTTTAATGTGTCTGGCTCAAAATCACATCCGGTAAATCTATCCGGCTTAACATTTCTTCTCTTGGACCGACGTAGTTCCACTAGCTTGTCTACTTCAATGTCGGTTTCTTGCTCCATTTCAGCATCTTGAGAATCTTCGACTATATCGGCTGGATTAAACTTGAAAACTTTTGATAACGAAACACCGTCTTCCACTGTTATATTCATCGAACTCATAGAACTGCTAGACCCTTCTTCCTCTGTTACAATCTGATAAACCATATTGGTTTGCACTGTTCTTATGTGAAACACAAGTCTTTTCAAAACCGAAGTAACAATCAGCCATGAAAGATCCGGCAAGAACTTTCCCAACGAAAGTCTCGATTTCATCAGTGAAGTGCAGTCCTCAGAGAACTTCCACCTGTAGAACTGATCAGTACATTGTTCCTTATAAAACTTTTGGAGGATGGTTACTTGGTTTAAACCAAGGCGCACGGAATCTTTGTTAATTCTTTGTCCCTCCATTCCAATGCACCCTTGGTCTTTGTATATTCTGACATAAATCTTGCAAGTACATTCAGTTTTGTGAGGCTCCCTCTCTATAGAAGCAATCCTCGCATCAACCCAAACCTATGCAAGAAACAGAAATATACAGAGCTGAAAATACTATTTTGATGACTTTAATCAAATTCAAGAAATTCCAGCTACATATACCGGTTCCAAGTCATCCTCGTGTAGAGGATAGAGAACGCAAACATCAATACCAGGCCGAAGGAAACAGGTACAATCACTCAAAGTTGCCTTTCTTGATCTGAGACGAAGCCTTTGGAAAGGTCGAACATCTTCCGATATATAACCATCCTCTAACAAACGTATAGTTATACTCCCAGCTTCGATCCTTATGTATTCCACAGCCTTCCATGTACCCGAGCAGTAGTATTCGAAAGCTAAAAAGTAAAAAACCGGCATTTAGTCAAAACATTGCTCTCCAAAAACCAAGAAACATTGTGGCATTATAATCCAACATTTTCTAGTAAATAAGCCTAACGTGCACCTAAATCAGTAAAACACCAAAAAACAAAAAAAAAGAAAGAGGAAAATGAGCAAATGATAAAATGAAAATCAAACAACACTTACGGTATGAATCAAACGGATGCTTCAAATCATAGAAGCGCCTCCTTTTCATCATTATAATCTTTTAGTCAGTTAAACAACCAAATGGTTACTCGAAGATCCTGTAATGGCAAGTTGGCAACACAAGTAAAATCAAAATCAAAAGCCAAAACGTCAGATGTGTATCTTCGTAGCATTAACTCAAAGATCACCATAAAAGGAAAAAGTATAAATTACAATCTTTTTCCTCCGTTTGGGTGAATAAATGCTAACAAAGTATCAATCAGATTCAAACGTTGCTTTTAGACACATGTTAATAACTAGAGGAGAAGAGCAGTTAGTGCACTGCGAAGTATATCTAGCAACCACACGATGAAGAAGACAATATCCTTGAGTTAGAAAAAATACAGAAACTTAATGTTTGAAATATATCAGCAAGAAGAAACAGAACATGGACTCTAATACACTAAGAAACATAGGAAGAAACAGAACATGAGTCTCGTGCAACATATGGAAACTTATAGGAATTTGGCTCTACCACAAAGACTAGTACTCTCCACAAAATTTAGCTTAAGGTCTCGGTGTTCTTACTTCTTAGGCATTAGATTGTTTATCAGCCTCTCCTATCCAACCACATTATTTGAGTATCTACATTTTTATCAGTTACCGCCTATTCAACAGCTTGCATTCTAGTGTTTTCTTTATTGGGCCTTTTCCAACGGACCTTTCTCAATGGGCCTTTAAAAATATAGAAATTTGGTATAGGTCAGACTAATTGATAGAATAAGGGATTATTGGGATTATTCTAAACAACTTTACTCTTTAAACATAAAACGCAGAGTATACATGAATTTTTTTTTTTTATATTGGAAACACAGTTTTGGATAGATTTTATCAAATACACAGCTCTACAAACTTATTGGAAAAGTTAAGATTTTAGTGATTGTATAATTCAGGTAAATTCTAATGTTGTTAGGATATGGTTCTAAACAATTTTATTCTTTAAACATAACTTTCAAAATTTTAAGAGAAATTTGGTATAAGTCAGACTAATTGATAGAATAAGGGATTATTGGGATTATTCTAAACAATTTTACTCTTTAAACACAGAACGCAGAGTATACATGATTTTTTTTTTAAATTGAAAACACAATTTTGGATAGATTTTATCAAACACACAGCTCTACAAATTTATTGGAAAAGTTAAGATTTTAGTGATTGTATAATTCAGGTAAATTCTAATGTTGTTAGGATATGGTTCTAAACAATTTTATTCTTTAAACATAACTTTCAAAATTTTAAGAGAAATTTGGTATAAGTCAGACTAATTGATAGAATAAGGGATTATTGGGATTATTCTAAACAATTTTACTCTTTAAACACAGAACGCAGAGTATACATGATTTTTTTTTTAAATTGAAAACACAATTTTGGATAGATTTTATCAAACACACAGCTCTACAAATTTATTGGAAAAGTTAAGATTTTAGTGATTGTATAATTCAGGTAAATTCTAATGTTGTTAGGATATGGTTCTAAACAATTTTATTCTTTAAACATAATTTTCAAAATTTTCAAAATATACACGAAATTTTAAAATCCTCAAAAACACAATTCTTTGATAGATTTGTCAAAGACACAAAATTCTTTACAAATTTAACAAATATCTCTACAAATTTAACAGATCTCAAGATTTTATAAATCAACCAATGAGAAAAATGCTAATACCATATACATCACATTTTATCTGTTTTAACATATGATTTTACCGTGGAATTTGAGGTTCTCAGGGCGATAAAAATGATTATAGAGTAGGAATTACCGTGTTCTTGTTTTCAGACAGATTATTTGGGTTGGTGAAGATTTTACAAAATCATGGTGGGTGGCCGGCGTCCAAACTTTACAACCATTTTTTTATGAGGTAGGCGATTAAATTCCAGAGTTTATCCTGACTTTCATCCGCTATGAAGAAAATTATCAAGCACACGGCCGAACTTTAGAATTTGATTATGTAAACACTTTTCATGCGTATTAGGTAACGAATCCGGACGACTATCTTAATATTTAAATGTGTGGTTGTTAAAAAATAAAAGATACGATTTTATCATGGTTTTATGTTATAATATTTTGGGCCTGTTTGAAGCATCCCATTAAGGAACTTCAAGGAGAGCCGCGACCCCAACACTCAAAGAGTTGATGATAAGAATAAGGAGCCGGATTTGAGATTATTGAAGATCGAGAAAAAAGGACATTGTAATTATAAATAAATATAATCAAACAGGTTCTCACTCAAATTCAAATGATTATTCAAATGATTTTATGTATCAAAAAGAAGTTGATAAAACAAAAATTCTTCAAAATAGTAAATAAACGAAAGTGAATGTTGGAGAACTAGATCACAAAGTAGAAGAAAATAAGAAGACAAGAAAAAAAAGAAACTAGGGGGGGGGGGTTCAGGTTTTTATTTTTATTTTGCTAAAACAGTTTTTTTTTTGTATTATAAAAACAGAGTCCAAGAGTAATAATTCATCATTTATATGCTCAGGCTTAGGGGAGGAATGAGATAAGGAGAGAGTGGACACGATCCTTCTGGATTCTCGGAGAGAAGGTTGGAGGCAGTCGAATATATAAACGGGGTGGTGGAGAAGCAAGGGGGCATCTGAAACCATCTGAGTGTACCCTAGTTTAAGAGAGAATACCTTGTAATCCTTTAAAACGATCCGACTTGGGATCCTTTTCAATATTAATAACAAAAACCCATTTGTTAACTGTTTTGTTCTCAGATTCATAACAAAGATTTAGACTCCTTATTATTATTCGACATACAAATTTACTTAGTGTGAAGCTTTGCATGAAGAGTTTACATAAATGAGAACACCAGAGAGCTCTCGTTGTGGCAAAAGACTAGACCAAACGCAGAAACCATAGTGTTCAATCTTATATATACAAAACCTTTTATTGGAGTTGTAATGATTTATCTTTCCAAATCACTTCACATTTGATAAAACCAAGACAGCATATCTAATCTCAAATACACAAAAGAAACATAATCTCAATTGTATCATGATCCAATTGGATTATTGCCACCACATAAAAAGACTCAAACCTATATATATATATATATAAAAAAGAGTCCACAAGTGTATTTTTTATTTTTCTTTATAGTAAAACAGAACCCTTTTGATCAGGAAAGAAAAAAACAGAACCCATACAGATAATCTCAACTCAAATACACAAAAAGGAAATAGAATCGTAAATGCAGAACAACTAGGATCATCAGTACCACATGAAAAGACTCAAACTTTTAAGATAAGAATCAAAATAGTGTTTCATTTGTTTTAGTAAAACAGAACCTAGATATTTTTTCTGGAACAGAGAGCCAAAAGGAGCAAAAAACTATATTATATCTGTCCCAAAAGCATCGTTGTCACTGCAATTAGATTTCCAACTAAAACGGGTTAAACAAAAGAAAAACAAAAACAATTCTTCTAATGATCTAACAAAAAAAAATGTGATGTTAATACCGTCACTGTATCACCACCACCTGATTTGAACCCAACAAAATAATAAAAAATGATCTAATAGAAAAGGTGATGCTTTAGGGGTCTGATTCGATCATGATCATCATCTAAACATATGCAAACCCAGCCAGATTCAAAAAGCAAACAATCATGTATAATGATCGTGTGATCATAAAGACCAACAATCAGTAACAACAAAACAAAACACAAGAATCAGATTGCAATATAAAATGTAAAGGATGATATGATCGGAGAGTGTGACCTTGGGAACAAAAGAAGATTGTGGAGAGCGATGATGATGATTCTCTTAGTCCATGGCAATGAAGAGAGAATGAAATAGAAAGGGCAAAGGACGGAGACTTCAATACCACAACTCTCTCTTTGCTTATTCTCAGAATCTTGGCCACCGTGAAAGATTTTTCATTTTTATATATTATTATCATTCAGTACAAAAACTTTTTGCATGAATTTGTGTAAAAAAAGTAGAGTGACCAAAAAGACTAAAAAGAGTGAGTCAGTCCACGAATTCTAGCTAGTGATGACAATTTGACAAAACAACATACGTTACATATTGCATTACCAAACCTAACAAAGAGGGTTTTAAGGATATCAAGGGTAAATCGGTCATTTCAATGTTGATGTGGGGAAATAGACGGCTGTGATCTGTTGTCTTTATATTAGATAGATTTTGCTGACACGAGATAGTCAAGTTTCTGCGAACTTGTGGGGTCCGCACTTGGGATATTGCGGTAACTCTTTTGACAGCGAGTGTTCTAGAGAGTAGGACCTGCAATAAATATCTTTTTCTCTTAGGGGTCAGTCAAATATGTAACTTTAATAAGAGATACCTTTAATAATATACTACTTTTAATAATTTCATTATCATATAGTGAAAAAGATGATTTTTTTTTTATCCTAGATAATGACAAGACGACTGTTATATAGACTTGTAGAAAGTGAATTTTTTTCTTTTACCATTTTTATATTGTTTTAGATATCTTATAAAATTAGATTAGGTCCGTGCCACATATAATTTTTTTAAAAAGTTATTGAGATTATTTAATTACTGTTATACAATCATTTTAGAAAATATGATCAAGATTTTTTTATAATATACTAATCTAACTTTTTTAATAAGATTTATCTAAATAATGGTATGCAATAGTTTTTTTTTTAATATGATATGTAGGAGTAATAATAATTTTAATATTTATTTTATCAAAGATAACAAAAATATAAAATACCAACTTATATCATATAAAAATTCTATAGAATGATACACAAAGTTTTAATCTATATATTCTAACTATAAATATACAACAAATTCAGTTATAGTACTAAATATAACTAAATTAATAAACTTTAAATAAATTTTAGGACATAGATTTTAAATTACTAATTATCAATAACTAACATAGAGATGAGTTCAAATAATTAAAGGTAAGGCTAGGCTTTTGGGACTTCAGAATTAAGCTCGAAACATCAACCAGACGCGTCGAGTGTCGATCGACACTGAAACACCCGACCTGGATTTCCATCCTTCGCGGTCGCGTGTCTCCAGTTAGTGTCTACGCCTAGAATCTAGCTAACGACTCTACTCAGTTGTTTCCTAGCATAGACTTTAACTATTACGCAATGGAACCTTTTTAAACCTTAACCATTCTAGTTCATTCTTCTGAACTAACCTTGTACCGAAGCTCATCCGTACCTTCAGACAGTCCATATAGTCTATATTAGCCTTAGCCAAAATCTCTCGGTCTTAAGCGCTCAATCTAACTATTGACTTCCGTTCGGCTTAGGATTCATCCTACTCGGTCAAGTCATGCCATTATAGTAATCCGTTGATTCCCTAGACATTGATTCTCTAAACTAGGCAACCCTATATCTAGTTGTTCTCTACCATTCTACAAGATGGTTTAGAACATACCTTAGCCAATTCGCTTATCCATGTTTTGCCCTCGACCGCGTTCGGTTCGAATGTCTCTATCGAATCCATCACCATCCTGACCAGATCACTTAGTTACTTAGTCATTCAACCAACCATCCCCACTGACAAGTATACGAAGTGATCGAGCTTTGCCCGTTTTACTATTTGATGCATCCTTTCGATTGCACCCTTTCGTACTTGCACCATTTCGTGCTCGCACCCTTTTGTACTTGTACCATTTTGTACTCATACCCTTTTGTGCTCACACCCCTTGGTGGTTGCACCGTTTGGCATTCGCACCCTTTGGGGTTTGCACCCTTTGGTGTTCGCACCCTTAGGTGTTTCACACCATCCCCCTTTGATGTTCATACCCTTTGGTTCTTTACACCCTTTGGTGTTTCACACCCCCATTGGAATTCCCTTAGAATTCCTTATGATCTAGACCGTGGATTCCTTTAGCATTCCTTGTGATTGAAATCGACAATCCTTCATTCTTCTCTTCTGAATCCGCGATAGCTTGGATACGTTCCACAAAACCAATTATAACTTGATAACCGTATTTCGGATTCTGAATTCAAAACCTATTCTAGAAACTAGACAGAGAGAGCTTTCCAACCATGGGTAATACGTCTCCTGGTTCATCCGGAGCGGACAGGAAACCGCAGTTGAAGGTGGCGATACAAATATGTCTCCTTCGGATTTATAGACAGATTTGCCACGCTTGACCAAAACGGTCATAACATGAGAACCGTTCATCCTATCTTCACTTGGAAATCAGTTCCAAAAACTAGACAGAGAGTTATTTCCAACCATGGGTATTACATCCCATCATTCGTCGGGTGTCGACGGGAAATCGCTGATGAAGATGACGGTCCGAATCTGTATTCTTTACATTTCATGACAGAATGGATACGCCTCACGAAAACGGTTATAAATTGAGAACCGTGATTCCAATCTTCAATTGGGAACCTGTTCCACAAACTAGACAGATATATTTCCTACCATGGGTCTCTCGTCGTCTGGTTCATCCCGAGTCCACAGGAAGACACCGTTGAAGATGGTGTTCCGAATCTATCTCTCCAACCACTCCATCTAGAACCCTCTTCTCTCCCTCTTTCTCCTTGAGATTCGTCCTAGGCTTTGTTCATGGGTTAAGGACGTGTAATACTTTCCTTAAACCTTTAGAATCTGCCTTAGGAACTTCTCTATCCCTTTAGAAAAAGTTCCCTTTTGATCCATCCAGAATAACCGCCTAACGGTCGGTTACTGTTCAGTTTTACCCAAAACCGAACCAGATCTTCCCTGGATCTTCCCTCACGTTTTCTCTCTGTTTTTATCTGATAAAACTTTGCCTTAGGCTTTATTTTTGGCCTTAGGGACGTGTCTCCTCTTTCCCTTAACTTCCCTCTTTATATAGAGATGAAAAAGCACCATTTGTACCATTTCATTAAGTAACCACCGCTCACTTAAGTAACCACCCCTCATATGAATAACTACCCCTCATGAAGGGACGTGGTACTTGGGCTTGGTACTTCTTCATTAAGTATCTAGAGTAACCACCTCAGTCCACCCAGCTCAGCTTCCAACTGATCAGTCCACCCAGCTGGATCAGTACTCAATCAGCTTGCCCAACTGAGTTGAGTTGTCTGTCAGCTCACTTAGCTCAGCTACCTAGCTCATCTACTTTGCTAGCTCATCCAACTGGTTCAACTCATCCAGCTGGTTCATCCAGCTGATTCAGCTCATCTAGCTGATACTGTTTTCTATTATTAAGTCATTAGATACGTCTAATGATCTTAACGTAGCCTATTAATCATTACCTTTGGATCATTCCCAAGTTCCTCATTGATCTAGACGTGTTCCCCATCAGTCTTGTGATCTTAACTAAGTCACTTGATCCACCCTCGGATTTCCTTCATCCGGACATTAATTCACCAATATCCTTCCCATTACCATGGTCAACCCGACCACTTGTTACTTTGTTTGTTAGAGTTTACGTATTCCTTAGCCACTCCTTGACCAGGATCTAGCTTTTCCCAAAAAAAACTGCGCTTATATGAGAATCCCAGATCGTGGGCGTTACAAGTCTCCCCCACTAAAAATGAATTTGTCCTCGAATTTGTTAGTTGTTGGAAGTTTGCAACTCCATTAACCACCACTACAAGAAATTTGACCATTGATAGCATATCAAGATAGCTCGTTTTCTGTAACTGCTATCAAACATACATTGGTAGGTTGGACTTAAAGATAATAGCATTTATAAAAGGCTAAGCCAAAAAAATTAATAAGCGGCAAACTAAATATGTTTTGGAGCCTAAAATCTATAAGAGCGGTAAGACTTAGCCAAAATATTTTTATTTTCCGCCTAAGTGTTAAGGCAAACTACAAAAGACGACAATTTTTTTTCTTTATCATTTGACAAAGAGATCCAAAAAAAAAAAAAAGAAATCATCTGAAACTCTCTCAACTCATCGATCTCCTTCATCTCTTCATGTTCGTCTCCCTCTCCTTTCCGACTAATCTCAAAATCAGAACCTCCGTCGGTTCCCTCACCCCGTCACCATCTTTCTTCCCCTTCAGTTTTGCCCCATTCTCAACCTTCAATCTTTTACAAACCCTNCCTATCTCGTGAAACCCATCTCTTATCTATTCTTCTCTTCTCTC
The DNA here is from genome assembly GCA_900406295.1 of Aurinia saxatilis. Taxonomy (NCBI): domain Eukaryota; kingdom Viridiplantae; phylum Streptophyta; class Magnoliopsida; order Brassicales; family Brassicaceae; genus Aurinia; species Aurinia saxatilis. The sequence goes on from OVAP01000474.1 coordinate 35,086, forward strand.
TAGCTAGCATCTCATTTCTCAGAAAATCAAAACCCTTTCACATCCTTATTTTGATTCTCATCGAGTCTCTTCGCTTCTCAGAATCCCTCGGTAAGCCCACAAACCAAATCAATTTTTGGATAACACATTGGTTCTATGTCGATTTATGATATTTGTTTCTGGGTTACTCTTTGAATTTGGGTATGTATTGTGACATCATCTTATTGAGTCTCTGGGTATGTATTGAATCCTGAAGTTGATGTTTTCAGTAGATATTTGACTACTGCAATCAGTTTGACTCATGTTTTATGGGTTACTCGTTAATTTGCAGTAGATATTGGACTCATGTTTAGGGGGTTTTTTTCTATGTATTTGAGTCTCTTTATGAGTTTTTGT
>OVAP01000475.1:0-35391 GCA_900406295.1 Aurinia saxatilis
TCCATTCTTCCCACCTTTTATTAAGGACAACTGCGAGCTCATAACTCGCAATTCCAAAGCACCCAAGTTAGCTTAGGAATCTACTGAAACTCTTTCTATTCATGTTCCAAGTTTGTTTTATTAGTCATCTGATAAGTTTTTTGCTTCGTATTGTTGGAGAACTCACTATAAAGAAAACTTTCAATATTCATTCAAAGTTTGTCTTTATATAACTCGTAAGATTATATCTTACTGTCGTGGACCTCTTGGTCACAGATACCACTTTGCTGTTCATTGTGACTACCATACCAAAGTGGACCAGGTGAAGACAAATCAAGTTTATGACTAATTAATTTTACCGTTTCAAATTTGAACAAAAAGACACTTCACATTAATGACTTAAAACAACTTAATGCAATTAATAATTAAACCGACGCATGCATGAGTTACATCTTGAGACATGCACAATTAATTTTGACTAGTCTTTTCCCATTCACGTGATAAACTCGTGCTCTAAGATCCTATAAATTCTAAGTTTCTTCATGTATCCAAAATCATCTAAAGTCTTAACACAAATATAAAGATGGAAAGCAAAGCTATTTTCTCCATGTTCTTGATTGTATCTCTTTGTGTTACCATTTTGGTCACTCAAGGAATAGCTCAAGACCAAAACCCACCAACAATGCCTGGTCTTTTCCCTCCCGGTGCACCCGTTGATCTGGTGAAATGTTGGTCGACGTTATCCGACGTTCAAGGATGTGCACTCGAAATCACTAAATCCATTTTCTCTGGAAGTTTTGAAAATGTTGAAGCTGTATGTTGTAAGACATTTTTGGCCATAGATGCAAGTTGTTGGCCTCAGATGTTCCCTTTTGATCCGTTCTTTCCTCCTCTTCTTAAGGACAATTGTGCGCGCATCATTCCCAACCCTCCCCAATTCAAAGTCTAGATTTGTAGACTTAAGTTTTGGAAGTTTTTTTTTTATGTTTTGTTATTTTTATTGGCAAAGTATGAACTCATATCTTCTGAGGGATGTTTTTGATAAACTGAAATTCCTTAGCAATTTCCATTGATAAGTCGTCTCAACTCCTATACTCGCGATTTTTGGCGAGTGACCAATAGTCACATATATGCGAAAATGAAAAGGTTCTAAGAAAAGCTTAAAAGTGAAAAAAAAAAGAAGAAGAAGTAAATAGCAAAGAAAAACAGTGGAAATAAAATGCTAAAAAAAGAGTCAATTAGTAAGTAGTAAATACAATCCACTTAAAGTTATTGGTCGGTTGCTAGTATTAGCATTTTATGAATTAAACCAAAGATCTAGTCTATGTACCACTTGACTAAGATAAGATAACAGCAAAAAGACTTAAATGTGACAACAAGTGTTTGTGAATTGTGATGTTGTCAATAAAAGAAAAGGTAAAGTGTTTGTATTAACCAACAAAACTGTTAAGCAATTGTTTTAGCAAATCATGATTTTTTTTTAATCTCCCCATATTAAGAAGAGAATTTGAGCTCCCTCATCATCACTTTCAGTCCAAAGGACCAGGCAGCAATATTGGTGACTGTTCTTCTATGATTGACACTTATGTCTTACGAAGGTCTTTCATAACGATTAATAAATAAAAAGATTCTATAAACTTATCATTCTCCTAAAATCATAAGACAAAGAGATGCCTTGAAACATTATGAAGACGTATACGAAACAATAAGATATACCGAAGTATAAACGTGAAGACATCTTCGGATACTAATTTCTTGTTTTCCTTCTTCTTCCTCTTCCATGGATGAGCTGCGTCCGATTTCACCATCGCAGAATATACCACCAAATGGTAACTCCGGGAAGTTCTCCAAAAACGGTGAGCTGTCTGCATTTGGACGACCAAAGAAGGAGTCACCCCGTGCGCTACATGCGAAAACAAAACCTCCGACCACTTCCGGTTTATTCGGTTGGGACTTGAGATCTCTAAGCTGAGAAGAAACAGCATTTAGCGATGATTCAGCCAATTTGAGATCAGGATGGTATACTTCGAAATAGTCGCCCGTTTTTATTCCAGCACCGCAGACGGTAAGATGTTGTTCGTCGGCTCTGAGTAAATAAACAAGAAATTAAATGGGTCAAAATGATCATTCACTCATGTTATGAAAGTTATAAATCTTTACCCAGTCACTTGATGAAATACAAGTGAGGCCATGATCTTTGCCTTCTTCTCCAAACCAACCGAATATTTTCTTCGTTTTATTACTCCAATAAATGGATCATTCTCCCAGAGTGGGTTTCCTAACTGAATTTCCAAGTCAATTTAGTAACCAAATTCTACACAAACTGAAAAAGAATGAAAAATTACGCTTTAGATGCGTACCAAATTCTCTTCTATGTCATCTAGAATTTGTTCGCCATTAAGAACCACTGCTTCTCCTTTTCTTTTTGCTGTCAGAAGAGTAGCAGGAAAACCAGAGCGACTAACACATACATTAGCCGCCTTGTATCTCAGATCAGCCGATGACATTCCTCTTGATATAGCAGTGTGAAACTGAATATTTCCAGCCTCTGCTTCATTGAAAAACACTTGGGTAAAGCACAACATGGAAGAAGTATGCTCATATCTTTAACTAAGCAAAGTCAAAACTAGTGTCTCTTGACGTAGCATGAAACAGTACACACTTACGAGTGGGCCTGTGTCTATCTCTTGCAAAGATTAAGCCTACAAGAACTCTACGATCTTCTATGTGCAAGTGAATAGTTCTTGATTCATTCGCAGTTTTATGTAAGAACTCGCCCCTTTGATCCCCCACAATAATAGTTTCTGCAGGCATGGCATAATCTGCAATGCAAACAAATTACATTACACATAATCTGCAATGTTGTTCTCTTTTTACAGAGGTCACACGAAGTGAAAAATGGCTTGGAAACTAACCAAAACAAAAGAATGAAATATATCAAGAAACCAACAAATGATCATGTTCTTTGTGCTCTGGAATTTAATCTCAATAAGGGTGCAACTGGTTGTACTCTTAGAGTACCAAATCTCAGAGTAATCTACAATTACTGTAAATTATGCTAAATTTACACCAATTGTTAAAATATTAGATTTAGAATAATCTTTGTGGGGTCTACTCAATAGAGGAATAAAATTAGTATTCCACTGAAATTTATTCCCCTTTAAAAGAAGAGAGGAATGATATTACACTGAAAGTTTTTTTTATTCCTCTAACTACTATTATTCCATTCTCTTTCTTCCACTCAATTATTATTCTATATTCCTCTGTTTTACAACCAGTTGCACCCTAAGTAATTCCTGAAGGTGAAATTCTTTGGTCTTAATCTACCAAATTTGTCACAAAGTAATACTGAAAAATTATAACACAAGGCAGTCATCATACCCAATTTTCGAATGATGGGTTCTGTGGCACGAGCATTCTCCTACAAATTCATCCATGCAGCATACAATAGAAACATTAGCATAGAGCTGAATAAAATCGACAGGTATAATAGAAGTGTAAGCCAGAAACTGTAATTCACCCCAAAGAGTACAAGGCAGGCTGGAGCAGCGTGATCTGAAACCATGGACACATAATTCCTGATATCCATCACGAATTTGTCTCCAATTGTCATTTCAGAATAATCCTGCAAAGACCCAATTAATAATTAAAAACCCCTAAAAGATGTTCGTGTACACAAATATGTTCAAAATACCACTATAAAAGATGTTCAACTGAATTGTATTTTTTGTTCGTGTACACAAATGAAGCAAATGAAGCAAATTCATTAAAGACAAAAACAATTTAGCCAGCAGAAAATCTCTATAAAGAAAACTACGGTGGAACCAAGAAAAAAGTCTTGTAAAGTCACTTTTATGTTGTAAATTATTACCCCTTTCGCTTGAATTATAGGAATGGCGTCGACTTTGATCCCTGGCAAGTAACCAATCGTCAAAAGTATACCAAAACTTGGATCAACAGACATGCCATCATCAGTTACAGTAGGTGGTTTAACCTGTAAATGTAATGTAAGGTGGAACATATGCGAAAAAGTATAGAAAACAAAAATACCAAAATTCAGATAAAAAAAGAATCAAACCTCTCCCGCTATGTCATTGCACGCTTCTTTCCCCAAGAATCCAGCAACTACAGATACAATAATAGGAACCCTTGATCCCACTCTCATCATTATCTACATCATGTGCAATACAAACATTACACCGAGTAAAAAAGAGCTTAAAATGGACTTTATACTTCTTAAATTTCGAAACTAATAAAAAAACAAAGATGAAACGTAAGAAACCCCATACCAGACTCATAGTTTCTTCCATGTTTCCACACGTAATATTCGCGATCACGAAATGTGGTCGAATTGGCGCAGACAACACCTTATCGAGTACCTCCTCTCCAGCTCTCTGTTTATCAAAACATACCGCGACATTTTTTCGAGAAAACCACATCCTCAAAGACCTCAACACTCTATACAATTCTCCATCATTCTACACAATTTTCTTCGCTATGGCGACTGTAAATGCACTTGATCACAATCTATGCTTCTCAATCATGCTCACATACCAATTATAAACCTTGAGAAAAGCTCTGAGATCGATTCTAACTAAAACTACCATTGAGATAGGAAGCTTACGTGTTGATCAGGATTACGAGAGAAAGCAGAAATGATCTTAGGCCGCGAGAATATGCGATTACAGACGCTGTTCCATGATCGGTTAACACAGGATGCGAAAGCAAACGATTTCGCCGGTAACCTCAAGAGAATGTTGTGGAGAAGATCTTCGTTGATAGAGGCGATAAACTCCATCTCCGCCATGTCTTTCTTCTTCGATTTCTCGCTGTTTCCGTCTGCCATCGCCACCTTCTTCGGCTTCGTCTGAGATTCTTCCGCCGCGAGATTGAGAGTTTTGTATCGTTCTTCTTCTCCGGCGATTTTATTTGGGCTTTAACATTGGGCTTTCCAAAATAAAGCCCAAACTCGATATATATATATATATACACAGTATATGTGATATTTTTTCCTACATTCTATTACATTTTTTTTTTCTTGTTTTTCAGTTACTCTTTGATGTGATTCAAGGTCGTTAAATCCGTTTTAGTCTAGCTCAATTATTCCGTAGTTTTTTCATCATTTATGATATTATTATTTTGTAATGCGTTTTAGACTATTTTATGCTAACCGCACTTATTCCGTAGTTTATTTTTTCATTTTATACAAACCGCATGACATCTTTATTCCTCATTTAATTTCACTGTCACCATTCGAAGAAGTCTGCATAGTTTTCTTTTATTTTGAGTTCTAATTAAGTTTTTACAATTAGGTCTATTAACAAATAACTGTAAAAAAAAAAAAAAAATGGAGCTTAATAACAAAAAGCAAACCATACATAAATTTTATTCAGAAGCTTAAAGTACATTGTTGGTAGTTTCATAATCTAGTTTTCATCCACAATGTACATCATATGACATGATTAAATGGACACAATTACAGACTTGCATATTAAACCTATCCTCTTCGTCTTGACCTTCTTCCTCCAAAGTGAGACATCGTCCAATAGGTTGCCAGCAAAATTTTCCTCCAAATGGTATTGTAGGAAAGTTCTCAGAAAATGGCATGTGATCTATTTCTGAATTTTGAAAAAATAGTTTGTCGCGACTCGAGCTATCAAAGACAATTCCTCCAAACACATTCCTTGTAACAGTTGCTCGACGAGGCAAAGGTTCAGTAAGGCCATCTCCATCGCATATATGGAGAGGATCTTTAGAATTTTTGGAAAATGTTATTTAGTTTAAAATAATAAGAAAACAAAGAAAAATGATGAAAGAGGGATAATTGAGTGTCTGCCGGTGGACGCTAAAGACATCATTTTCTCATGTGAAGACCTCAATATCTACATGTGCTTCTTTCCTATTGGTTCATTTGTTTTCAAAATTAATTTATATTTATTTAATTAAATTAATGCTAAAAAATTCATTAAATATTTGTGTTGAACCTGTGCACCGATGGAACTGCTCTAAGAGAATTAAAAAGGTTGCAAACACTGTTGCTCGAATTCTTTGCAATCTCCATATCAGAACGATATAACATACATGAATCCCCTGGATTTATATTTGTTCCTTCGTCTAGAAACACATCCTCTAGTGCCCTGTTTATATCATAATTAAGTAACAAATATATATCATTTTGAATAAGAAAACAAAAAAAAACTGAAAATTTGGATATTATATAAACTGTATGAAAATGCATATATTATCATACTCTTCAACGTGATGGAACTCTGTATATCTTATAGGTATTCCTCCGTCTTGTGGTATGTTTTCTTTTATAACGCCCAGGAAGATATAAACGAATTTATTGTCGCTCTACAAATATCATTTCTATAAATTCATTTGTAAACCTCATTGAATATAATTGTTAAGTGTATAGAGACAGTTACCAGTGAAGAAACAGATGAATGGAGATTAGATGCATCAAAAGCATCAAGAGCCATTTCGTCATGTGGTCTAATGACTAATGTTGAATAGTCGTTCCTGTCCTGAACCACTTCGATTACTTCTAATTTTGGACCCATTGGAACTATCCCCCTCGATATTCCCACGTGAAAATTGATTTTTACTGCATCCCATAAAAAATATATAGAGTATATATTAGTTTAGTATGTATAGAAATACATTATCCAGATATCAAATTTTTCTTTTCAACAATTCAACATATATGCATTAAACTGAGTTTGGGTTTAGGGAATGATATAATGATGACACTAACATAATCACTCAGCTACATAACCTTGTTAAATCAGTTACTACCATTGTTTCAAATTAAATTTTCAGTAAATAAACTGTGTGATGATTTGTGTACCTTCATTTTCTTTATTATCTCTCGCGAAAAGAAGTGCAACTGCGTCTAGAGTGTAACGAGTGGTGTCTAGATTGGAAATTACAGCATTGGTACAAATAAACCAATTGTACACATCACCAATCATAACAGTTTCTTTAGATATTGTTGTATCTACAAACCAAAAAAAGAAGCTAGGGTTAAAATTATATCGGGTTATAAAGTATGTTGCTAACACGTAACATAATGCTCACCAATCTCGGTGAGGATAGAATTGAGATCACTACGACAACTCTAGAGTAAACAAACAAAATACAAACATTAATTCCAAAATATTCATGTAAAATAAAATTCAAATTAATAACTAAGTCTGGTTATTGGTTTAGTTAAAACTTTAATACGAAAGTGACTTGTAATCAATTTTTTCATATATACCAAAAACATATTTAAAGATCCAACTAATCCAATCAACTGTAAACTGAGATTAAAAAAAATTTAAAACTCACCCCAAATAGCATTATACCAACCAGATCTGAATTTGTATATCCGGAAATTGATACCATGAAATCTGCTAAAAGAAATTGGTTGACCAACGCCTCTTGTGGTTCCTATTTATCGAATCATGTAAATAAATTTGATCTGTAAATTATAAAGATGGGGGAAATAAAAAATACTTACCGAATTGGTGCGCAGAAGAGGAACAACACTGACTTTCAAACTTGGTACGAACCCAATAACTATTGTGATCCCCATAAGAGTATTATCATCCATAGTCGTTGGCTTTACAATCCATTCCAACAAGAAACAGGTAACAAATTTATATTAGTAAACTAAATTCTTAAGTTTATGGTCAAGTTAAAATGTACAATGTTTTCTATAACCTCTTCAATTTCGTTAGTTATTGAATCTGGGCCAATGATTCCATTTGAAGCTGTAGTAATTAAGATTGTATTTGTGCCTATTATGCTTGTAATCTGATTACAAGGAGACATGAAAATTAATCAATATGTTTTCTAACATTTATACATTAACTGACTATACATTATAAAACTCAATACCCGGTTATGGATGTCCTCCATCAGAAATTGTGAATCGACAAAGGCAAATGCAAAATGTGGCCTGATTGGCTTGGCTAACGCCATTTCAAGGGCTTCATCGACAGCAATCTATATAGATCAATTATGATATTATAACCTCTAACAAAAATAATAATTTTCACATATTATTCATGCAATACTTTTGATTTTTTGTTTCTTTTATGAAAACATGTAAATTTTTGGAGTGTAATGTGAATATAAGTGCGGACATATATATTCCAAATAACTATGTATAAAACTAAATTATTTTGCTTACTTCGGGAAAGACTCCGCGAGAAAATCCAGAAGCCATAGACGGTTTTGAAAGAACAAGATCAGAAACCCTATTCCAGAAACGGCTAACACATGCGGCAAAAGCAAATGATTTAGATGGCAGTCTCGACATAATATTACTTAAGATATCATCGGAAATATCAAAAAAATCATTCATATCTGAAACTTGGATTGTGATCTAACTGAGTGGTCGTCGATTTATACAAATATCCGAAATGATTTTGTGGACAGGATTAAATAAAATAAAATTAATTAATTATCTAAAAGTGAGGTTTTCTTTAAAAAATAATGTCATAAGTGCCACAATTTACCATTCTTGCAAGAACAGTCTTCCTAATGTGCAATGACCCATGGTACAATTAGAGGGTCGTCTTTCACATATCAAATAAGTTTTTTTTTTTCCTGTCACACATATCAAATAAGTTTATGCAATAAAAATGATAATTTTTATAGGGAAATTAGATCTAGAAACCATATAATACAACAAATTTACTGAAATAACCGTATGATGATTTTTTTTAGAAAAGTATAGTTTGTAAAGGGGAATTGTCAAATCAACTTCCCAATTAAATCATTTTTTATCATTGTGACTCTGATAAAATTCAAGTGTTTTCATCTCTATATCATCCACGTAATGTTGGAGCAAACTCCAACACACATTTTCTTTTTCGTTGGATCTCTGTAATTCTCTCCAACTCTCTACTCTTTCCACTCACCGATTCTATTCCTTTCTTTTGTCGGAATTTTTTCGTTCACCAGTTTATTCTTCCTCTCTTTTACCAAATCTGGTTTTTCCTTTTTTCGCCATACGTCTTTCTCTTGTCATCAGAACATCATCGAAAATATCATTGCAAAATACAACCAAGGAGAAAATTGTCCTCACGGTTTGTATATTTGCTAACTGCTTAATTTCTCTAGTTGTATGATTATTTAGTTAATTTTAGATTCCATTTTGGGGTTATTATACAAATTAACCTTTTTATAAGGCATATCATCCCAAACTTTTTTTTTTTGGCCAAGAGAATGTTATGGAGAAATTATTTACGACGATGAGCACCATTTCCGAGGAAATTATTTAGAATTTAGTATTGTGTTTCTCCAAAATAAATATAGTATTTTAAACTAGGTATCATTCAAATCAGTCGATTTAAATATGCTCTTGATATATTTTTATAAACTATTCTAAAATTCTACAAGAGATTTCATTTAAAGGTTTATATATATTTGAGAGATCGATAGCATCTACGATTTTCAAAAGCTTAGTTAATATACAGTCCCCAAGTATCATTAACAAATTTATAAAACATTGGGTTTTCTATTGAGTCCTAAGACAATTTAAATGGATTTTTTTCATCAATAAAAATAAAAAAAATCGTGGTTCAGAAGAAAAAATCCCTGAATCTAAAATGAACCAAAAACTAGGTAAAAAAAATAGGAGAATTGCTAAAGCTAAACAATAAAAAGAGAAGGTAGGTTTCATAGAAAGAAAAACATCAATACACTGTAAAATCGAATCAAACCATACATTCATAATATAAGTTTTATTTTTTATATACTATAATTTATATTTAGAGGAAGAAGAGTGTGACCGTACCTAAATTTTTGTACCATCTACTAAAATCTAAAAGGGTTACAAAATATATGATTTTACCGCAGAATCATCATCCATTTCAGTTATTAACAGTATGTTTTTATTATATTACTTTTAAATCGTCCACTATATAAGATAAAACATTAAAATTAAAAAATAATTAATCAGTGTTAAAAATGTGAATCATCTCTTGATTACTAAAACCAATAAAAAGGACTAAACCGTATTTGTCTTATTGGTTTACTCAGACATTCTACATTCCGGTACTTTAACCGGTTATCTATTTTCTATAAATGAACGTAAAATGATGAATTTGTAATTGAAACGTATCTAGGAGATCATTAACAAAACAAAAACAAAAGAAGAAACCTACAAAATATGAGATAAGAAATCTTATCTTTTAATATGTCACACACTGTACTCGTTTTGGATGCAGACACAAAGTATATTTGTGCTTTTCTTCATTATCTTTAAATTCTACTTTTCCTGCAAAAAACGAAGAATCTTTTCTTACAATCTCAAACATTTGTTTCATTGATGTGTTATTGATTTTTGCTAAAAGACGTTACGAAACACCAACTAGCCTCGTTATTGTATTTGTATATATTATTTCACTGTAACTGTCCAAACTTCAAGTTTTGTGACCTATATCGTGGTGTATAAACGTTCACGTGTAAGAAAATGTACACTAATGTTTGATTTATGTATTTTTAATATAAAAGGCATTTAAATTCAAAGCAAGAATTTATAAGAGTTTCAAGAGCCACTGAATTAAGACAAAAACTCATTAAACATTATTTATTATTAAATTTATTATGAGTTTAATGATTGAGTCTCATTAAATTTTTCTTAAGAATTTTGTGTCCCATAATAAAACTCTTTGACGTTAAAAAAAATATATATATTCATAACATAATAACATAAAAATTGCAAACATATGTCATCAAAACAATCTAAAAGAAATCACAACAAACAAGCAACAACATTGATTATTGGTTTGTAGTTGCAATAAAAATCGATAAGGATAGAGATGCAATATAGGATCAAACAACACTAAATGTATTTTTGCAAGAGAGAAATACAGAAGAGACATTTCTTCTACTCCTTCTTGGTATACTGACGGACAACAAGAAATTGCATAATCTTGATAATGAACTCTGGTGTCTTGTCTTGGTTGTAAGCGGGTTGATGTGGTGCAACGTATGTCCTTGTTGCTGAAACAGTAGAAGAATCAATGTCACCAATGTAGTACTTATCCATCATGTCCCTTGCAGTGTCGTTATGACCAACGTCTTCAAAATCATTTGTAGCATCTTTCCTGAAACAACACAAGGGGACACCACATCAGACACAACCAATAGAGCAGTTTTAAATCCGTACTGGATCAGAGAATGTTATCCCCAACCTGTAGAGGACAACAAGACTTCGCCACCTCCGGGATGATCATCCATGAATGGGGTCACATCACACACCGAGGGATGCAAAAATAATCTCTCCGGGTAAAAGACCAAAAAACTTCTTCCCAGCTTTTGAGTTTGCCAGTAAGCCGGTGATGAGTCCCGAGACTTTGACAACACCAGAAAGGACACCAGTAGCCACGAACTTAATCATCATCCTCATACTTATACTGCAAACATATTTAAACCGTAAGAGATTAGTGCCAATGAGTAAAGCCCCCAAGCCTTTAATCTCAAACAAAGGCAGCAAAATGTTATCAGTATGTGAAAAGCTTGCTTTAGAAATCTAAGTCAATCAATGCTTTGTAAATTCAAGAAATTAATCATCATCCTCATACTTTGATTCGACATTTCACAAACTGCATATAAAACTGACAAAACTATTACAAACTCTCACTTAGCAAAGTCAGTATAAATTAGCTGCATGTATAAAATTTTCAAATCGCATGAATCAAAATTTCAAACGGATTAAGGCAAATTGAAGAACTGATCAGTTTGACCAAAAAAAAAAAAAGAAGAAGAAGAACTGATAAGCAAATGAAGACAAAACCGAAGAGGATGCAAACCATCCTTGAGCTCACGAGAATAGCGTTTATCGGATTCTTCAGAAACCGACTTTGTTTCTCCTTGATCTCCTATTCCCTCGTCTATGTAACCTCCATTGATCGATGCGAGAATCACATAAACGGATTAAATCAAAGGAGGAGAGGTAATTAGGAACATCAACAATGAAGAGAGTGGTGGATTAGAGCTAGGCTTAGGAGAGAATCTTCATCGTTTCTCGCAAAAAAAATTTGTTTACCCTTTTTTTTGTTCAGGCGTTCCAACCAAATCTTGACACATATCTTCAAAGAAATTGAGCTTAGTCTCAGTCCAATGATACCGTCTCATATCCAAATATCATAAAAAAAACCTTTTATTTTATTTTTCATTTTCTTTTAATTTGGTGAACTCCTCCAAATCTAACGTTGGAGTTGCTCGTAGGAGTATTTGATTTACGTCGCATCACTTCTTCTTTCTTTTTTTCGAAAACATGTTGTATCACTTTCACTACAGATAGTAAACATAATATTTGAAATTTTTGGTTCATGACTTGAAATTTTTGGTTGTAGACCTCAAACATGTATACTCACACATTTGTAATGGTCTCGTAGAATCATCCTGATGATTGCATTTTTTTTTCCTTTAGTTTTGGGTTTGATTTTTCTTTTCACCATTATATATATTCTTGATAAAATAAATATACTGAACTCATTTTCGGTTTTTTTGATATAATATATTGCTAAAATAAAAGAGGCTTTGAGTGGACCACTTTTGGGTCATTGCACATCTGCCCATTTTCTTTTGGACCAGATTTTGGGTTCGTCGGATTTATATGTAGCTTTAGATGATTGTGATGATCGGGTTCTTTGCATATATATATATATATATATATATATAGTTTGTGTAAGATTTTCACTGTGATTACTCTGACTATATCACAAAAATACACACTACCAATATCGCAAGAGAACTAGATTAAGCATCTTGTAACTTGAATTTCATAGACTAATTAAAACCATGTGGTAGTCCAGATATTTTTATATCAGTGAAACCAAAAATCCGTACAACAACTTTTTCAAACAAAAAAAAATCCATACAACAAATGTAGTCATTAATTTGAAGATAATCTAATTGGGTACAGGAGATAAATGAATTTTTCTTACCACAATCCACATTTGTTCATGGTAATAAGGGTGTTTAGGTAATTACAATGCTTTAGACTAAAATACTCCGTTAGACTGCTTATTAACGCCAACAACTTACGCCGTTAACTTCGAGGTGGGGAGAATGATGTGGTAAGTTTAAGTGAGAAAAAAACAAGACTCAACAAAAACGGCCGTTACGTCATTATTATATAAGCTGACGTGTCTTAGTCAGCTCTTGGATTCGTTTTTTTCCTCTGCTAAAAGCCTAAAAAAGCATTTAATTTTACCAGATTCATCATTTATTTCACTGCCATTAAAGCCAGACCAAATCTCATTTTGTAACAGAAAGGATTATATATTCGTTTTTATATATAAGAGGGATTTAGTTAATATGTAGTTGGTGGTGGAAATAGTTGCATCTTGGATGTTCATTTGATTGAATTAAAAATCATATGTAATTGATATTAGATTTATAAATGATAAAAAAAAAGAAATTAGTCGATAATCTAAAAATCAATATTAAAAAAAAAGTTAATAGGTTGTTTCACAAAAAGAGTTAATGGGTATATGTCCGTTATATGGTCCATTAACATGGAAAATTTTTGGTATCACGACGACGAAGAAAATGCTTTGGTTAGTTGTATAATCGAAAAATGCTTTCATGCAACTCTTACACAAGACCAGATTCAGCTGGTAAAACAGGTTCATTACTATACATGTTTTCATGTTTTGTATATGTCTAAAGAACATGTTGCGTGAAAGCTCGTCAGTGAAACTTACACAAAAGACGACAAGATATATACATAAAGTGGATTACAGTTAAAGATCAAACAAAACCGAGGTCAAGATGGCATGAGGTGGTCGTGACTAGTTTACAACTAATCTCTAGTCACGTTGTTGTCTTTCTATGACTAATTAAGCTTGCTGATCTTATACTACTCCTCAAAAACTTTCTCAAAATGCGTAATTCTCTTGAAATCATAGCTTTGTACTTTTAATTGCAATTTTTTAATTAATAGTATATCAACCTTTTAATCTCTGTATAATTACTATAGCACTTGTGACAACAACAGAACTAGCACTCATATTTTGTTTATGAATTTCCGTTATTGTTTAAAAACTTTGCTAATATCATCACTCGTTATATTTTGTAAAAATATATTGTAATGTTTTGTTAAAGTATTCCAGTTTCACGTGCTCTGTAATTGGAGTATATGACATATATTAATTATCATTTGAATTATAAAAAGATATAGATTCATAAGAGAAAAAGAAAAAGAAACGTCTGTAAAGAGATAAGAGTTTTTATTAATGACATGCAAGAGAAGAATCCAAGTCGGCAAAGTCCATGTGTAAGCCTCGAAACCCCAAAAATTTGTCCCACAGTGCGATCCAAAGTTCCTGCACCACACGTGTGATGTCCTACTTGGCGCCACGTCACCATTCACTGCATGGGAGAAAAGCAAAATTAATCTCATTCGATTACAACTGGTGATATTAGTGGATGTAATTATTTTCAATTTTGTTATTAACAACCAGTGTGTCATACTAATTATGAAGATCCAACAAGTGTTTAGAGTAACAGTTTTTTTTTTTCTTCTTACAAATACGTTTTAATATTAATTGTTGGACCAGACTCTCAAAATTCGAACGGTAGAAATCTTTTTGAAAAATACGTAGGACCTAACTTTGATATATGGAGCTAAAAACGACAATACTCCATTTTGAATTGTAACGTTTTGACCAAAGTAACCAATTAATTATCATCGCTTACTTTCACGTAACGAAATTTCACATTTTGTGTGACTTATGTCGAGTGGTTTTGTTACTCGAGGTAGATTGGTAAAATTATCATTTTTACACAACAACACATCAATTAGAGGAAATAAATTTCTCTACTTCTAGTTGAGGTTAAGAAGTCAAATCCACAACGTACCTATAAATTATTCTGAATGCAAAAAAATAGAATAAATACAGAATAAACTAGCTAACAAACATTTATATCGACAGTCCAGAATAAATGGCCTGCGAATACAATATCTCATCTAAAACATTAGGGTAAATCAGTGTATAAATATATGTGTATGCGTTAAAAGATGTGCTTTCTGAATTAAGGGGGAAATATGTTGTTCCTTCTGGTAGAGTGATTTTTAAAACAAAAGCTCATTGGTTGACTTCAGGTTTAGTTTAGTTATATATAGGCTTATAGCCATAGCCATAGCCATAGCCATAGCCATAGCCAT
Organism: Aurinia saxatilis; assembly: GCA_900406295.1. NCBI lineage: Eukaryota > Viridiplantae > Streptophyta > Magnoliopsida > Brassicales > Brassicaceae > Aurinia > Aurinia saxatilis. Next base: position 15,155 of record OVAP01000475.1, read on the forward strand.
AGCCCATAGGTATTAGTTGTTATGACAGTGTCGTGTTTGTTCATAACGATACTTAACCCATGAATCTCTAACAAAAAACATAAAAAAACACTTCACCATGATACATTCCATATTTTCACTAATTAATTATAGCATAATTTTATGTTTTATGTTTTGAACGAAGCTAGAAAGTGTTCTGATAATTAAACAAGTTGTTCATATTTTTTGTTTCATTAGAAAGATGAATGGTGCATTGGTTATCTTATCTATAATTCATAACTATACAAAACTATAAATTGTATACAAAAATATAATAAGTAAATCACTAAAATATTTATAATTGAAAATTCACTGACAATGACCTCAAAGGTTGAAATCATTTTTCTTCTTCTTAATGTTCTTTATATTTTAAGCAATGGATTTTTTATATTCATATAGAAATTTAATTTTTGTTTGAAACATATTCATGATATTTGATTTGCATATGATGGCCTTTTATATGTCAACATAAACTAAACCCCACCGCACTTAATTAATTTATAAACGTTTAATTACATATACTTATTTTTTTTATACTATTACTCATATATATATCTATTTTTTTTGTTTTAATCATTTTTATAAGAAATGTAAAATACAACTATTTAGGATTTAGGATAATACATATAGTTTTAGTTTTTGAAAATGTGATTGGACAATCCACTAACTGTCAATCTCGAGAATAAGAATTGTGCCTGAAAGTTTTAACCATATAGGGAAACACAAATTGCGTGAGTATTAGTTATATATTTTGACTGATAACCGATTACTTAAAAGATTAACGTAAACTTTTCTTGTACTAAAATAATATAAAATTTAAAATCATATTAGATTCACGTATAAGTCATGTTTAAAAGGGAATAAAAACAAACTAATTAAATTTACATTTTTATTTTCTTCAGATCTTGAGGTCCACAGTTCCACATTCGTACCAACACCCCAAGTGGGTTCACTATAGAGAGAGAGATTTATAAGTTTCTCTTTGGCACATTAACATTTTTTTCTGTGTGTGTGTGACATAGAAACACTAAAAAAAAACTCCACAACCAAAAACAAAGATGGGAGAGGTTCAAGAAAAGTCCCAAACTCTTATATCATCTTTTCAAATCTCCATGAATAATAGTGTAACAATATTAAAACTCTCTAATCTTTCTTTTTTGTGTTGTTAATTCTTAGGAGGAGAAGAAGCCAGAAGCAGCAGTAGAGGAGAAGAAAATGGAAGAGAAGAAACCAGAAGAGGAGAAAAAAGAAGAGAAGAAAGTAGAGGAGGCTAAAGTTGAGAAAAAAGGAGGAGAAGATTCTGATGACAAGAAAAAAACTCAAGAAGGTGGTGAATCTAAAGATTCTGCTCCTCCGGCTGCGGCGAAGGAGGAGGCTCCAGCACCGCCTCCTCCGCCGCAAGAGATTGTACTCAAAGTTTACATGCACTGTGAAGGTTGTGCTAGAAAAGTCCGCCGTTGCCTCAAAGGCTTTGAAGGTATGTATAAAAAAAATACACAATTTATTTATACGAGTTTTTGCATTTGTATTTATATATACATGTAATTTTTTTCATTAAACGACATTTTTACAAAGACTTTTTTTTGTTAAGATGATTAATCAGAGCATTTGTATAATATATACATATTTTCTTTTTTTTCAACAAATCTCATATCACGAGTATAACACGAATGAAGCTGTGGCAGTATTAGCACAATCCATTAAAGTATAAACCTAAGTCATTTAATGTTTCTGTCAACTATAGTGTTTTTTGGTTAATCTCAAATCTAAACTATATAGTTAACATTCGTTATACATTTGGTATGTAGGACCACATAAAGTTTGGTGGTATTAATCTATTTTTTGGGTTTGTGCTTTGTATAAAACAATTTTTTTTTCTTGGTAAGACATGTTAAAGTTGATGATACAACTATAAAAAGTGTGAATATTTTTTTTAATTATAATTTGAGTAGGAGTGGAAGATGTGATGACCGATTGTAAATCGGGGAAAGTGGTGGTGAAAGGTGAAAAAGCTGATCCATTGAAGGTTTTAGCAAGAGTTCAGAGGAAGACACACCGTCAAGTTCAGCTTATATCACCAATTCCTACACCGGCTCCTCCGTCGGAAAAGAAGGCAGAGGAGGAGAAACCCAAAGTGGAAGAGAAAAAAGTGGAGGTAACTTTTTTTTTTTATGGTCTCAAGGCTTTTGATATTATTTTTTTCTAAAAAGATTATAATAAAAAAAGATTACATCTTTTAAGAATACATCATGACAATAAAAAAAGAAAGAGGAAGTAGTCTTTCGTTTTTGCTTTTTTGAGGATAAACAAATGAATATTCATGTTATTTTTTAAAGAGTATTTAGCTTCTTTTTTTTTAATAACAAAAAGGAGTATTTAGCTTAGTGTAGGTTCATATTAATGTATTATTCAATTTAGAAGGGAATATTCTCTTTGCAGTATTTTCACATGGGGTGTGTATTGGTAGGATTTGATATATTTTATTCGACGGTTTTCGCCTATTTAAGATATATAAAATGCAATTGTATTATGTTTTGTGTATATGGTTAATTATGTAATCGTTATATTAACCTTCCGGTGGGACTTTGGATCAGCCTCCGGTGATAGTGACGGTGACTCTCAAGGTTTATATGCATTGTGAAGCTTGTGCGACCGAGATCAAGAAACGGATCATGAGAATGAAAGGTTAGTTTTTCGCAATTTACTCGTAAATTAAATTTGTTAAGACTCTATATAAAAATTGACATCGCATTAAGAGTCTAGTCTACATTTGCTCAATTTTAAGAATTTAGTTTTTCTCTGCGGAGAGCAACTCTTCAGACTTTTTTAGGAATTTTACTAATAAAAGTAATCTGTAAAATGAAAGAAAACTGATTTTTTTTTGTTGGATTTTAGCTAAGTTTTCCATTTCAGACTAATTTATTATTGGTAGATAAAACGTTTCGATATCTTGCAAAATCATCCACTTCATTGTTTCCACCAACTTTGTAGTATTACTATATTACAAAAAAAAAACTTTGTAGCTAGTATTATCAATTTATCATCTAGCGTTAGTTCTCTAGTTGCATCAAATTTGGTCCATACAATTTCATATCAAGATGATATTGCTTCGACTTTAGTATACACGTGTTATTTTATTTTTATATGCTATCATTGTCAAATTTATTGACATCATATGTATCATATGATCCTCTTACAATTATATGTAAATGGGGTCAAAGTGTATACAGTCCTTCACTTGAGTAGTATAATTTGAATTTTTTGTATTCACTTCTTTTTTGTTTGAAATGTACTACTTTTAGGAGTGGAATCTGCTGAATCTGATTTAAAGGGTTCTCAAGTGACGGTGAAAGGAGTGTTTGAACCGCAAAAGCTAGTGGAATACGTTTATAAGCGGACTGGAAAACATGCTGCGATTTTGAAAATCGACCCGCCACCTCCACCGCCACCCGAGGAAGCAGCTAAGGCGGCGGAAACTGAGAAGAAGGAAGAAGGAAAAGAAGGAAAGGATGGTGGAGAATCCAAAGGAGAGAAAGGGAAGGACGAAAAGGCAAAGGCGGACGAAGGAAAGAAAGAAGCAGATGGCGGTAAAAAGGAAGGCGAAGGGGCGGAAAATGGTGGAGGTGGAGGCGGAGAGGAAGAGGCAAAAGTTGTGGATGTGAAGAAGATTGAGAATCCTTACTACTACTATTATTACCAACCTCCGCGTGTGGCCGTTCCGCCGATGGAAATGCCACCACCGTACGCTTATCCACCTCAAATATTCAGCGATGAGAATCCAAATGCATGTACCGTAATGTAACAAAGAATGCAATTCACTAAAAAAAGGTATAATGGGGGATATTGTGAACAATTTTGATTAAGTGGGTACATGGCCTTTGCTGTCTCTCATTGCATGTGGTTTTTTCATGATGTGTTGTGCAGCTCTTTTTCTTTGTAATTGTAATTTACATTAAAAAAAACTCTGGAATTATGTGTTTCTTAATTAAATAGCTATAAGGAATAAAATAGACGAATTTACAATAATTTTATCCTAATTATATTCAGTAGAGTACATTAAATATATATATTAATACATGTCTTCATAAAATATCCAATTCAATTTTGAATATTTAAATACCTTTAATCTTAAGAAGTCACTGTAAATGTTAAATAGAAACGTACTTGTATAAATTTATAATGTACTTTTTAAGTTACTGTTTAACATTATATACAAGTTTACTTACAACTGCAATGTTTTGTTTTGTAGCAGGCACACTAAATGCATTACCAAACTTTTTCGGTACTTGGTATCAATAACATTGGAATCAACAGCATTACTGTTACTCTACAATGATTTTAATTCTACATTATTCATACATTGGTTACTGAAAATTACTGTGGAGTAGCTGAAAATCCGTGGAAAGAACAGTAATGTGTATGTTTATACTTTATAGATGTTGTTATAAATAACCTTAATAGTATAACCTAGTATAAACCCATTTCTACACTTTATGCCTAGAATAAGAAACTGGTCGTTTAGAGTGATGTATGAATCATTAAGACTTTGGTGAAACACTATTTTCTTGCCCCTACAAAGGTTGGTCCATTTATTGTATGAATAAAGCTAATGAAAATGCTGCCTTATCTTTTAAAGTTTCCATTGGTGTTTGTCAATTTTGCTATGATTATTTATTTTCTTGTTTTGTTTTAAAAGTTTGTGACTGAATTAATCCTGTGCCCATCATGTGTTGTTATAAATTAAATGGTGGCACGTAATATCAATCAACCATCAAAAACAGGTTAATTAGAATCCTATGTTATTTCTTTTTCATTTTTATGATTTCAGCAGGCACTACTAATCCAAAAATTAGAGTTCCAATAATAAAAGATACCATATTACATACGATAGTTCCCAATTTATTTTTTTAAACTGTATTTTGGCTCAAACTTTCTAGCTAGCTATATGAAAATAATTTGCCAAAACAGTGACACACTATATGTTTATGCTTTTTAGTACACCAAAGGGATATATGTTTTAAGAAAACTAAAAATTAACATATAAACATGTGTGTGTGTGTGTGTATACACACATTAATTAGTTAAGTCTCTCTAGAACTTAAGAGATCATATCGTGGAGTTACTAGTAAGAGGTAATATTGTAAAAATGTAAATTATTTGTCTCAAAAGATGTAAACAATACTATTAATGTGTAAATTTCTTGTGAAAAAAAAAAAAACAAACTATTAATGTGCTATATTCTCCACGTTTCAGAATTAAACGTAGTAATAATAATTTGAATGGTCCAATGTCCATTATTCTAGTTTAACTAGACTAACTAGTACTACTATTAGATAAAACTTCGAGCACCATACTTCATAAAATAAACATTGAGCACCATAACTCTAATCCGAAGGCTACTTCTGACTAGGGCTAATCTTGTTTAGGTAAGAACAAAAAAAACGGCACTAATAGTCTACCACTATCTAAGTACGTTAATAAAAACTATATAATATATCATTCTGACATAACTCTCTTAAAGTGAAATATAATCAACAAAAACAACCACATACAACTTTCGAAGCTATCTATTCGCCGCGCGTCACTGACACGTGCCTAGAGAACATTCTATTCCAATCACACGCACCAAGACAAGCGCGTGGAGCGTGAAGGGTTTAAAAAAAATACAGACGCCGTGAAGTGACGGTGTTAAGCAACACGTGAGGACCCCACGTGATGGGTCCGTGCCATCTCTGAAGAAGGTACAGTCGAGGCCACGTGACCACTTCCCTCTAAACCTGTGCTTGCTCTTGCTCTTACTCTAACTTTTGTCGCTTCTTTTATTGGACTCACCGTTTTTTCATAATTATTTTATTTTTAACATATACTTCGATTCCTTTTCGAAACAAACAAATTTCTAAAGAAAATAATAGTACGTTACACTCTTTACTTTATTTATTTATCTACGTAAAAAAAATACTGTTTACTCCATTTCAAACATTAAATTACTTCATTTAAAACATTTTGGTGAATCAAAAGGTCTATAAATGATTATAATGAACTAATGATTTTCATTTTAAGTAAGGAATACACTAGAATCGACTTTCCACAAATATAAAAAATTTTAATCGGTTCAATTCGATTGATGAGTAAAAATTTATGTTATGTATTAGAACTATTAAAAAATTTGAAAAGGACTATTAAACGACTATATTTATATTGAGAGGATTAGTTAGCTGGTTAAAATTTTGATATTAAAAAAAAATGAAAATAGTAAATCTATATATATATATATATATATATATCTATGTAAATAAATAAAGAAACACCACAATATAAAGTTATTCATCCAATGATGATAAAACAAAAAGGAGTTATTATTGTATAATGTCGGTAGCTAAATTCACGTTTCTTTTGCTCTGTTATTTTGGTTTGTTGGAATGTGTATCAACTTGAAACTGGTAAAATTAAACTATTGACCAGTAAGGACAAAGAAGTATTATTACTACTGACTCGTTAAAGTTCGTAACGCCACTAATTTCCCACAAATCCTGCAGTAATTACTAGTACAAATCCATATTTTAAGAACTTCATTATATAGTGTGAAGTACTGAAGTTCAGTTAAATGTGCATTGTAACAAATCTTTACTGTGGAAAATTAGGAAAAGAGTTTTTCTTTTTGTTCTTCTTTTGGAAAGGGTGGATGGGTTACAGCATTTATTAATATTGTTTGGCCATTTTCTTCTATATATATATATATATATATATATATATCTGTTAACCTTTGGGACCATACCTTCAACAATGTCGAAATGATCATGTTGACACGTAGACGCACATACATATACGTTACAACTTGAGTGTTGTTTGCTTGCATGTACGTATACATAACTTCATACGTATTACGTAAAGTCGGTTAAGAGAATAATTCATAGTTTAATGTATAAGTAACGTAAGCGATTGTAGTTGTAGCAAATAACTATCCAGCATGGCCATGCATACTTCGGTTAACAAATAACAATGAATGCTATAATTTTTTTTTCTTTTTTTAAGTTTAACCTTTTGAAACAAAGTTACCATTGTAAATTTTCAAAAAAGAAGAAGAAGTTATAACCATTGTAAAAACTTAACAATGTTGGTTGGTTAACCGAATTCCAAAATGATTCATTGTATAAGAACTTAACTTTTGATTATTATTTTTTAAACCTGTTTACAGACAAAAACCACAAATTTCGGGGTTTTGGAAAAAGAAGGATAATAAACAACGTTGTTATGATATTGAGACACTTGACCGGTTTCCATTAAATTATGTAGTTTAGGTTTGATTGCGACCGAACCGTATTTGAATCGACCATTTAACCCAATCACTAAAAGTGTTGGGACCATCAACATCTTTTGATACATTGCCCAAATTTCATAAAACACTACACATCCATGTCTCTATTATCAATTATTTGATTCAATTATTTTTTTCACTTTTATTTTTGGAGCCAACTGCTAAGCAAATAATGTATATTCTCCCTTTGTTGTCATCTTATAGATATAACCATTTATTTTTATTCTTTCTTCATTTTTTAGGGGACCACGATCCAGTTATTATTTTGTTTGTACAGTTTATATATATTTCGAGAGAACACTTATTTATTTATAATAAGCGAATCATGAAGATTCTAATCCAAATTCTTTAATGTTTTAGAGTACAAGGTTTCAAACACATTTTCCCCTATATATATACACCAGGGTCGTGATCTCATTTTGGACTTGTTTCCGTTTTGCTAAAGTAAAATACATTCTTTACAAAAATCTTTATTTATAGATTTCATTTGTAAATTATAAACACTCGAATCCAAGACGTGACGTGATATAGTGATGACACTATTATATATATAAGCCGTTAGATTATAAATCATGGTCTTATGAACATAAACTCAAAGAAGCAAATATGATCTATCTTTTCGTACAGTTTACAAGAATATCTTGATTAAAATACAACTACTTACTATGGTTTATAAATTCACTAATATATTGTAATATTCAAACGTAAAAATAAATAAAAAGAAGATAATTCGAACAAACACATACACACATAACAATGTAGGCCCATAATAAAGGAAAAACAGAAGATGATGTTACTACAACTGGTGTGTTAAAGTCCACTCAATTAACGAGTTCAATATGTGAATCCCATTAAACACACAGCAGTGCCAGTGCCACAATAAAGAAGAGATGCTGGTCTGTGACATAAGAAAACAAAACATTTATATTCATCTGTCGAAAATGATTTTGATCAAGAGTTTTTTTGAGATTTAGACATGAACCAAATCATTTAAAAAATAATAAAGAAAGTAAACTTTTCATACAAAAGAAAGTTTTTGATAAGAAAATTTGTGATAATAAAGTTCTTTAAATCCCATCATTTAGTGGGTATAAAAGTGAAGAAGAGTTGGATGGTTGAAGAGGACCTATTAGATCGTAGCATTATACCTACAATGGTCTAAAATTCGTTTTTTTCTACTCAAGTCATTTCATATTGTTTCTTTTAGCCTCTATGTCTAAATGGGCTTAATGGTCCATATTTAAACTGCTTTATACTGATGTAACCCGACTTTGGACAAAAAAAGATTCGAGATCGGGTGTTCGGAAAAGATTAGCACCTAACCAATTAATCGGAAATATGTTTTCTGCATTTTTCTATACCTATATATAATTTTTATCTAAATAATGATGAAAATATTAGACTGTATTTTCATCTAAACAAGACTCGAGTTAAATTAAAATTCGGACAAAGAAAAAGAAGAAAAGACAGAACACACTCAAGTCAAACAAAACTTATCAGATCCCAATTCTTGTTCTTTTCCCATAATGGACACTCGTTACCGGCATCATCAAATCAGTCAGAAAAAGATGTATAAATCCGGAAAATCTGTTGACAGAATTTCAAAACAATTGGCGATGGTTGAATTGCTATGTTTATCCATAAGTTTAACTAAGATAAACCTTAATTATAACAAAATGAAAATTCACATAGTTCAAAAACTTTCTTAATGATAATTAGACTAATCATAACAATCTGCCATGTATTATACATGATGTATATAACCTTTGTGATAATCTAAAAAAAACATATAAATTCACATAAACAATATATACAACTAATTTAATTGTTTGAAAAGAGAGAATCTACTTGATAGAAAAATGACTAGCTTTTTTTTTTTTTTTTGTCAACAGAAAAATGACTAGCTTAAAAAAAAAAAAACACAGAACTGGAATCACTTAATACCCGGTTCTATTAATTACGAAAAATAAAATACCCGGTTTAGTTGAACCAGGAACTAACAGATGTAGATGAAGTCAAGTCACCAAAAGCCTCACTGCTTCACAAGCTTTAGCTGACTAATGGATCAAGGGGACAAAACAATAACTGGATCTATGCTCGAGGATGATGTTGTAGAAGATTTGATTCTTTCCAAAAGTAATCGAGCATCATTTATTGAACATCCCTGATTCATTTCAATAGCAACTGGATATTGAGACGATCTGTTCATTTCTACCACCATCATCCCCTGCAATAACATAAAAATGAATACTTAAGAAATCAAACCAGTCTTCCTCATTCTCTGGTTTGTGTCTGCTTGAGTCTTGTCAAGTAGATACCAAGTCTTTTACATTCAGTCCTGAGCATAGTTTCTATATACGTAACGAAGAAATTCTGAAGCTGGTATATACTAGGAAATATAAAATAGTTAGGCTTTACCTCGAAGTCAGCCAGGAACAATTGGAAGCGTTTCAGTTTCTCCTTCACCATGGCATTTATTTGTGTTGATGCTGAGGAGGAAAGAGCAGCCGTGACTTCCATAGATGAATAACCTATCCGTTTTTGTACAACCTGCAGAGGGAATAGCATGGACTCTAATGAACGATTTTTATTCTGACATGAGAAAAAAGTAGAGAAATGAAAGATGAGACTCACGTCGTTATGGAGCAAAATCTCACAGATGAGACTACCATCATCGACGTAGCATACAAGCTCATATGTGGACTGTTGCTTGAACTGGAATTTCTTCACTCCGGTTAGAAAGCACTGCATAAAATGGATGCTTTAGCTACAAGGACTGAAACTCGTACGGAGTGAAGATTGAGTGTGTTTTAACGAGTGAAGTTAGTACCTTGATCCTCCCCTGAACCATATGCATGGTATCTTTCATTACTGCCCATTTTTGAGACAACTCGGCTAAGTAAGTGAAAGGCGTCTCCATATTTGTAGACGGCACAGAAGGGGTTTCCAAATCGACGACCATATTACTGTCTTCTGCATCTGCTGCAGCGCCTGAACGTGAACCATATACAGGAGCTGTCGTATCACTTACACGACCATTGTCGATATGCATTTCTTCAACAAATGAAGTCATGCTAGATGTTTGTTGATCCAAGGTATTTTCCCCTCCATTGTTGGAAAAAGGTCTTGCTATACTGGAGCTTGTACCCACCGTGGATGCTGTCCTATGAATGTTACTAGAAGTCGAGTTTATATTAGAAAACTCTCTTTCCCTATGCAGAGAAGCTGTATCAATTTGCATATGCTCAACCCTCGAAACAGTAGCTTCAAAATTGATGGAAGCGGGAGGCTCATTCATCCTCTGTGGAGTGATATGAGTTCTCGTTACATTCAGGGGAATGCCTGCCATAAGTGTTTTGGTTAATAGAAAATAATTAGTCACTAATAATACCAAAGAAAGTGGCTGTCTAATGTTATTGAAACAATTGAATAGAAAGACACCAAAATACTCTTTAATGGTGTGACTACTCCGCTATGATTTAACGAGGAAACATCATAAAAAATCTGAAAGAAAATTATGCTCTTGTATGTTACGGTTTACGATCTAACACAGAAAAAGGAGAAGTCTGTTTAGTTTTGATTCAGAATTGTCACGTATCCACATTCATATTATGAACAAATGATTACTCCAACACAGTACTGACATTTACTGAACACTTAGCTATTTTTGTGAACTCTATTATGAACAAAGGAACGAAAAACTGAAACATGCAGCTAATTCTTACTTGAGATGCAGTTGTTTCTGAGCTATAAGATCAATGTAGAAACATCCTTACCTTGACCATTGGCCTGAGCGTGACTAGCATTCCCCGTGGTAGAACTACTAACATGATTACCAGCAGCATTGTCATTATTCACAAGATTACCAGTAGCATTGTCATTCAGAGACCACGCTGCTCGAGTTGCTCTGGTTGCCAATGAAGGAACCGCTCCGTTCCTTGTTCTGCAAAAGTTTAAATCAAATAAGAATATGGACAAGATGAGTAAGCACTTCAAAAAAAAAAAAAAAACCATTGGTAGTGCATATAAAATGCATTAACATAAGCCATTCAATACAATTATGAGTTAGAAGGCAGAGTTTTGCAAATTCCGAGTTTCACTAAACTAGTGCATCGTAAGACCTTTTTCAACCAGTTACTCTCTTCTCAAGATTAAAAAAGTTGAAGGAAATGAATTTGTGAGACACATTTAGTGCAAATAATAGTTCAAACTGAAGATACAACATGACAAAAGTTTTGAATATGAAGTGAGTGGGAGAAACATAAGCTGGCAAAATATCAAGTTCTATAAAAAGTAAATCGTTCTCTAGAATAAACCTTTTTCCTCTTGGTGGCTTGTTTACTTCATCAACCAGACGCTTTCGTGCTTCTTCCAATTCTTCAACCACCCCTCCCAAAACTTCTACAATCTCAGGTACTAGCATTAAAATGCCATGCCGAACTTGTACACTAGATACAACAATCTGCATATAACTACCCTTGTCAGTGCTTATACTAAGAATGCAAATGCGTATCCGTCAGGAAATTTCAACCTATAAGTCAAGTTAGGAACAAGTGTACGTGGTTACAAAACCCCAACTAATATGAATAAACCTAAAGGCTGTACATTGAGCAACCTCAACCTCAACAAATCTCAACCATTTCACAACCACAATCATCAAGAAGTAAAAAAAACACACCTTTAAACCAGCAGGAGCCAAGACTTGAAGATCTTTAATAGGTCTATACTCCATACCAAAAACGCGTTGAACACCATCCGTCATCGACAGCTTAAGACACCTCTTAAGCCCCGCATTAGCATTCTCATACCTTCCTTTAAGTGCACACCCAATATTAACAATCTCATCAACCTAAACCAAAAACGAATCAATCACAACACTAAGTAAAAAAATCACACTTTATACATTACAAACACTTCCAACACAAAAAATGAAAAAATTCAAATAACCTGCAGAACAAATGGACCAGCGAGTTCAACAAGATTCATAGACGCAACGTCCCGAGGAAGAACACCACCTCCACATAAATTCATATCGGAAAACAAAAAATGCTCGAAGCAATGCTTAGCTTTCGCCGTAACATCTAATCGTGAAAACTGTGGAATCGATCTCTCGAGCCTAGAGAGACAAAAATCCCACCACTCCGCCTTCAATTTCACTCCCATTCGAGAAAGCACCACACCAATCGGCGAATCGTACTCATTTCCACGCTCATAATCCGACGGATCAACCGCGTAAGGTGACGGAACACTAGAATTCGGCGGCGGAGGAGTCGGATTCCCAGAAACATCGATAATCTCAACGGGATTAGGGTTTGAAGTAGACGACACTGAAGTTTCCAATTGAACATTAGAATCACCAATTCCGCTTGTTCCGGTTCCATCTCCTTCTTCTTCTTCCTCTTCGTCGGAGGAGTACCGGAGCTGCAACCGTCGTCTCGGCATCTTCGCCGGCGAAAGATTTGGGATTTTTTTTTTTTTACTTTTCCCTCCAAAATCTATTTTCTATTAAACCTTTAAAATTTCAGTAACGGGCCTATGGAACTTAAGGCCCATTAGCCCATGGGCTGAGTTTTGTGTAATGTGTAATGTATATATAAAATTGGGTTTTGTTTTGCCGCGAGCTGAAAAAATTTTAGTGAAAATTTTGGGGGTGGAAAGAGAAAGAGCCCGCCTCTGTGTCGTAATTTTTGGTACCGGAAATTTTGAAACTCCCCCAAATTATTTCAATTTCGCTTCTCTTTTTAATCGTTTAGGGTTTGTTGTTTAGGTTTTCGAGTTTTGAGCTTGAGAGAGAGAGAGAGAGATCTAGGTTATTTCGAATTTTCCCCCTTTTTGGATTTTGTACTTTGTCGAGACTCAGATGACGACCGAAACCCTAGAAGAGAAGAAGGTGCCGGAAGTTGAATCTCCGGCGAAGGAGGAAATTGGTGATGACGCGAAGAAGGTGGAGGTAGAGAAAGAGGAACCGGATCTGCCGGAAAAGGAAGATGAAGAAGAGGATGTAGAGAGCGAAGAGGAGAAGGAGAAGGAGAAGGAGGAGGAAGAAGAAGGTGAAGGAAGTGGGAGTAAGACGAAGAAGAAGAAGGAGGTTGTGATGATGACGACTCCGACTAGTGATAGACCTACGAGGGAGAGGAAGAAGGTTGAGCGATTCTCGTTGCCTAATCCTGCTCGATCTACACCTAACAAGTCCGTTTCGATCGAAAAGGTATCGTTATCGAAATTTGTTCGTCTTTTGTGGTTTGTGTTTGTGAGAATTGTGTAGAATTTTGTTTAATTGGGTTATGTTTCTGTGTGTTTATTATCTCAGGGGAGTGGAACGCAGCTTAGGGAAATTCCAAATGGTATGTCTTGGATTTGTGATTTTCTTGGTTGAATTCTAGTGAATTTGTGAAATGCTTCACCTAGTGAACAATCTTTGCTGGTTTGAAACATCTTAGAGCTAGAAGATGAGATTGTTGTGAGTGTTTGCTTTGGTTTGCTGATAGATTGAACCATTTTTTGTTAGACAAGCTTGGAGTTTTACCTGGATTCTATTACTTCCACCAATGGGATAATGGTGATTTTGGTTTTAACTCCAGTAGATTTTAAATGGGTTTTCTCTTTAGTTGGGTAAGGGGATGTGAAGAGATTGGTACTCTGCACTTTGGATTCTATTACTTCCACCAATGGGATAATGGTTTTGCTTATTAGCCTGTGATTTGGTTTTAATTTCAGTAGATTTCAATTTGTTTTTCTTTTTCTTTGGTTGGTAATTGGGATGTGAAGAGATGGATACTCTGCACTTTGGTTGATGGAAAGATGACAGACTGTTCTCTTTGGTAGCTAAATGGGATGTGGAGAGATAGATAGTCTGCACTTTTGGCTGATGAGAAGATGATAAACTGTTCTGCCATCTTTCTCTTGTTCTTTTGTTTAATTACGTAGCTTAATGGTGGAAAATTTAGTTTGTTTTACAGAGTCTTGTTTGCATTTATTTACTGCTAGAGATCTCTCTAATAATGTTGGCCTTTTCAGTGGCTCATAATCTATCCAAGAGGAAAACTGACGACAACCTGGTGTTACTACACACCATTCTTTACGGGAAGAAAGCAAAGGTGGTTTAAAAGTTTTATCACATTTTGCCACATTTGATAGCTTGTGTTTCTATATGTTTAGTGTCTTGAAATCTTCGTTGTTTATTTACCCCAGAGTGTATGGCTAGTTAAAGAGTTTTGTGAAATTTGCTTTGCAGCCACAGATGGTTAAGAAAAACATTGGTCAATTTTCTGGCTTTGTATGGTCAAAGAATGAGGTAACCATTTTCGTGTACATTTGGTTACAGAATTGCGTGTGCTGCTTTTGCCTTATGTTCGAGATTTTTATATAAATATTTTACAGGAGGAGAAGCAAAGAGCACGCATAAAGGAGAAGCTTGACAAATGCACAAAAGAAAAAATACTCTTTTTCTGTGATGTACTCGATATACCTAAAAACAGAAGTAATTCGAAGAAAGTAAGTTCTAAGAAGATGTGGTCTATCTGTTTAATGTACCCTGTTCTGTATTCTAAGAATCCATCTGTCTTAATATTGCCAGGAAGAACTCACTGTTAGAGTGCTTGAATTTTTGGAATCTCCCAAGGCAACAAGAGATGTTATACTTGCTGATCGAGAGAAGGTACTCTTTGATTCAATAAATTATTGTTTTACATGTTTATTGTCAGTACGGTAGGGTTGTAATCTCTTTCTTCTTTTTGGAATGGTATATTTTAGCAAGCCAAAAAGCGGAAGAGCACACCAAAAAGGGGAAAATCTGGAGAATCTTCAGATACCCCAGCCAAGGTTTGTATGTCTTATCTCTAAATTGTAGTTCAGTTTGTATTTTTGAATGCTGCTGGCTGGTAAATGTTACCATTAGCTCCTTTTCTAGCTTGGGTTTCTACTCTGTTTCTCATATGGTGATGTGAAATCTGTCTCTAAATGTGTATGGGTGGATTCTACATTTAAAATCATTAAGCATGAACCAGTATGTGCTTTTTCATATGTGCTACTTGATTTATTACCTGTTGAACATGGGTTTTACTAACATCCTTTTTTCATATTTTGCTACTACGCAGAGGAGAAGGCAAACAAAAAAGCCATCTGACACAGTAGAAGAAAAAGATGAGGAAGATGCTGATTCTGAAGGCAATAATGATTCTCATGAAGAAGATGATGCCGCGCCAGAAGAAAAAAGTGATCACGAAGAGACTGAAACTGAGGATGAGAAAGATGAAGCAGAGGATAAAAAGCCATCCAATAAGAAAAGCTCATCGAAAAAGACTGTAGTGGAGAGCTCAGGGACCAAACGTAAGGATAAACAAGCTTCTGCCAAAGGTTCTGCAAAATCTGGTGAAAAGTCCTCCAAACAAATTGCCAAGCCGCCCCCAGCTAAGAAGCAAAAGGTTGATCAAGATGAGTCTTCTAAAGAGAAAAGCAAGAAACAGCCAAGCAAGCCACGTGCTAGGGGATCTAAAGAGAAAGGTTACAACCATTTTCATCTGCTTCTAAAGCTTAGCTTTTGTTCCACATGTATATTAAGAAATCATTCTCTCTTTAAAACTGCTTCTTAACTACTTTTACTGTCATGGATTAAATACAGGAAAATCAACTAAGAGAGGAAAAGGAGAGCCCACCAGAGAAGAGATGCTTGCAGTGGTATCCAGTATTCTGAAGGAAGTAGACTTCAATACGGTGAGCTAGTTCAATTCACTGAAACAGATTGAAATTTAATGGCTTAAAGACCTTGGATAACTATATTCTTATACTCATTGTTTTTTCCTTAATAACAGGCAACATTATCAGATATCCTCCAGAAGCTAAGTACGTTATTCATTTACCTTTTTTTCTTGCAGTCCTTGTTTATATATACCCTCCCAATGTTGAGGTCCTTTCTGGTAACATTTTCTGTTTGTAATAACATCAGGTGACCATTTTGGTGTCGACCTCTCGCATAGAAAACCAGAGGTGAAGGATGTTATCACTGATGCCATAAATAATATGACTGATGAAGAAGGAGAAGAAGAGGATGAGGAAGAGGAAAAAGCTGAGTCTGGAAGTGACAAAGAGAAGGAAGAAGAAAAGGAGGAAGAAGAAGAAGAGGAAAAAGCAGAGTCTGAAAGCGACAAAGAGAAGGAAGAAGAAAAAGACGAAAAGGAAGAGCAAAAGGATTAAGGTCAGACTTTTGACCTTCTCTCATAATCTGATACAACATTTGTGTGAATCAGATAAAGTAGAGAATGTTTAATCTATATACTTGGTAGTGTGTAATCTGAATAATAGTCTCACCATGTACTATTAGTGACTTCTTCCTGTGTAGTAGTAGCCTACTATCTGTTAGGTTTCTATTACTTCTTTGTACTATGAGATAGCCTGATAGGACCTCATTTTCTTTTGTTTTTGGGTTTTTTTAATTGACTTTGAGATATCTATGTAGTATAATATTTTCATATTTCTCTGTTTTCTGAATTGTGGAATCATGAAACTAGACTTGAAACTTTTGCTTTAAAGTACTGAGTCATTTATATTTAGGTCTGCTTCAAGTGTTGGTCTATGAAGCAAAAGATAAAAGATGTTGTGAGGTTGATGAGGGCATATACCTATCTAGATCGAGCATTGGGTCTAAAATGTGGCTGAATTATGACAGCTGCTTGTCAGAATTATGATCTTCCGACAAGTAATATGGTCCGATAAGTAGCTGTCGAATATTAATTCTGACATTATTTATTATTATCCCACATCTAAAATCCGAATGTTTTCGAAAGCTTAAAATGTCTTATAAATAAGACTAATACACTTTTTTCCAACATAGGTTTTGGGCTTAATCACTCTATGTAATATGCATTTGTAGGTAAAGGATTATAGCTACTTTAAATGAAAAATATATAAATCCATAAATTTATGGTGATAAAACCAATAGCTATAGTTGTTGATTATGTTTTTAGTCCAAAAAGATTAATAATCAACCAATTTTTGTTGTTGTTGTATGCGTTTTTGTAATTTTTGACAATCATACTGATACTGTAAGAGAATCTGAATATGGTGAAGAAGGAAGCTCAAGATTTTTCTTTGGCGTCAAAAAGTGTATTCAATTATTCATATATTGTTACTAGTACAACTAATGCTATATATATAAGTCCACTAATAAAATTACAAAATCGAATGCATCATTATTTTACAAGAAAAAACTAGCATTGTTTTGTAAAGTGTGGTTACAATTTGGTGGCTCAAGCCTATAGCCACCAACTCACTATATTTTATCACTTGATAAAAGAAGTCAAGGCTCCACAGTTCTTCAAACGTAAAATTACATAGACTGATCAAAGATATATGGCCACATTTAATATTAATCTATTTATTAAACCTGCTTCCTTGAAGACTCTCGTGTTATCATCTTTATTCTACCATTTGCTGAAATCTTTACTTGTACCACAATTAACCACAAAACCTATCCTCTACTTAACCCCTTGATCATATCCTCCCAAAGCACTCAAATCCATTCACAATTCTTCTTTAGCTCACCGACAAAAAACCAAACATGTCTGAATCATTCGAGCTCATCGTAACCCGAAAAGAACCAGTTCTAGTCTCTCCAGCTTCCGAGACTCCAAAAGGTCTTCATTACCTATCGAATCTCGATCAAAACATAGCCATAATCGTCAAAACATTCTACTACTTCAAATCAAACACAAGATCCAACGAAGAGTCCTATGATGTCATCAAGAAGTCACTCTCTGAGGTTCTTGTTCACTACTATCCTGCTGCTGGGAGACTCACGATCAGTCCCGAGGGAAAGATCGCGGTGAACTGCACTGGAGAAGGAGTCGTGGTGGTTGAAGCTGAGGCTAATTGTGGGATTGAGAAGATCAAAGAAGCTATTTGGGAGATTGATCACCCGGAGAATCTTGAAAAGCTGGTTTATGATGTTCCTGGTGCCCGGAATATTCTTGAGATTCCACCTGTGGTTGTTCAGGTAAGGTGTTTGATCGATTGATTCATCTTCTTTGCTTAATCCGGCCATATTGAATACAGTTAGATACACAACAATAAATTCATCCATCAGTAGTATATGATAGTGACAAAAAGAAACTCTAATGACCAAATCAAATTAAAAATCTAAATTATTATTCAAACTCACAAATATGTATATGTGAAGTCAGAACTATATGTATTTAGAACATATTCGAAATGATACATTGATTTTGAAGATTATACAATTTTTGACGAACTCTTTATCAGGATTTTTATTTTTCGATGAAGTAAATCTACATACGTATTTTATCAGGAAATTGCAATCTTGAAAAACAAGAAATGAAAAGAGAGTTGTATGTATATATGTTTTGATCATTTAGTTGGGATGTTGATATGTAATCATTTATGGTGTACATAAATGTTGACAAGATATTTTTTTTTGGTATGGTGTACATCATAAATCCAATACGACAAAGTCATTAATGTACTTTGGATTACACTAGTCTAGTATGTGTATACTAAATGCTTCTATACAACAATTTTTTTGTTTGTTTGTGTGTTTATTAGGTGACAAATTTCAAATGTGGAGGGTTCGTGCTAGGCCTAGGCATGAACCACAACATGTTCGATGGTATCGCAGCAATGGAGTTCCTCAACTCATGGGCCGAGACGGCTCGTGGCCTACCTCTCTCTCTCCCACCTTTCTTGGACCACACTATTCTCAAACCACGAACCCCACCAAAGATCGATTACCCACACAACGAGTTCGAGGACCTCGAAGACATATCCGGTACTGGAAAACTCTACTCCGAGGAGAAACTAGTCTACAAATCATTCCTCTTCGGACCTGAAAAACTCGAGAAGCTCAAGATCATGGCAGAGACGAAAACCACAACGTTTCAAACCCTAACCGGATTCTTATGGAGAGCTCGTTGTCAAGCCTTGGGACTTAAACCAGATCAACGGATAAAACTTCTTTTCGCTGCAGATGGACGGTCGAGATTCGTTCCTAAACTTCCTAAAGGATACTCAGGAAATGGTATTGTGTTTACTTACTCGGTTACTACGGCTGGTGAAGTAACTTTAAACCCTCTTTCTCATGCGGTTGGTTTGGTTAAACAAGCTGTTGAAATGGTTAACGATGGTTTCATGAGATCAGCGATTGATTACTTTGAGGTTACTCGAGCTAGGCCTAGCCTAACGGCTACGCTTTTGATCACTTCGTGGGCTAAACTTTCGTTTCATACTAAAGATTTCGGTTGGGGTGAACCAGTTGTGTCTGGACCGGTCGGTTTACCTGAGAAGGAAGTGATTTTGTTTTTGCCATGTGGGAGTGATAGTAAGAGTATCAATGTGTTGCTTGGACTTCCTAGTTCGGCTATGAAGGTGTTCGAAGGGCTTATGGATATATGAAGAAATTGATTGAATATGGTTTTTATGTATGTGTTTGAATTAATTATTATTTAAGAAAGAAATAATGGTGGTTGATTATGTGTTTGTTGTCGTATATGATTTGCTTGTGGGTGGAGCAAAAATGTAACTAAGATGTTTAAGTATCAAGTTGAATAAAAAAAAGTTATTTCTGATGGTGTTGGTTAAGAGGTCAATTTTTCTTTTCATTCCAAATTCTGATTAATAACAATTATAAGTAAGAAACAAATAATTAAAATACACAATCATTTTTTTCTTTTGATTATGCTGATTGTATTCAGGTGGCATAGGATTGAGAGATGGAGCATGAAAATACAAACAATTCAAGGTTATGACTCTCTTAGTTCATAAAACAATACAAGATTCTTATCTGAGTACCATGCAGCCATAACCACTCTACCACTCTCCTGACCTCAATTTGTTTTTTTTTTTTTTTGTTTAATCACTATAAGTATTGCTTATTAACCGGAGGTAAAATTTAATC
>OVAP01000476.1:0-35362 GCA_900406295.1 Aurinia saxatilis
ACTACCGAATGATATCAATGCCTTAATATTATAGATAACGTTAGAGATCATTAAAAAGGGGTCTAGAAATTTTAAATTCAGTGGGTTAATACACACGAAAGTTGAGTTTTTTTCAAAATTATCAAATGATATAGATGTGTTAATAATTTGGACAAGTTTAAAGATCATANTGTATCAATGCCTTAATAATATAGACACCGTTAGAGATCATATAAAAAAAAGTCTAGAAATATAAAATTCGGTGGGTTAATACACACAAAAATTAAGTTTTTTTTTCAAAATTATCAAATGATATTGATGTGTTAATATTTTTGATGAGTTTAAAGATCAAACAAAAAAATCAACAAAAATTCTTAAATTGTTTGTTAATACACACGAAAGTCGATTATTTTTCTAAAATTATGAAAAGGTATAAATTCCTTAGTATCATAGGCACCGTTAGAGATCATAAAAAAAATCTACAAATCTTAAATTCAGTGGGTTAATACACACGAAAGTTGAGTATTTTTCCAAAATTATCAAATGATATAGATGCGTTAATATTTTGAACAAGTTTAAATGCCATACAAAAAAAATTGCAAAATTCTTAAATATTGTGCGTTAATACACACAAAAGTCGAGTATTTTTCTAAAACTACCTAAGGGTAGGGGTGTTAATATGGGAAAATCAACCCAAACTAACTCATAACTCAATGAATTTAGTGCTTAATGAATTATGAGTTGACCCAATTCATTTGCTAAATGAATTGGATTAAACTCATAATTCATTTAAATTGATGGATTAATGGTGTTGATGAGATAACCAATTAATAAATAATCAATTTTGTTAAAATTAAATAATAATTAAAGGGTAAAATGGTAAATTAGTTTTTGGTATTAAAATGCGAAATCATGTTGTTGGTGGAACAACACGGAATCTCGGTTTTGACAAAAAACGTGAAATCGTGTTTTTTACGGGAAAATACGGAATCACGTTTTTGACAGGAAAACACGGAATCTCGGTTTTGAGAAAAAATGCGAAATAACGTTTTTAACGGGAAAACATGGAATCACGTTTTAGGCGGAAAAACACGGAATCTCGGTTTTGACCAAAAAAGTGGAATAACTATTTTTGCGGAAAACATGAAATCACATTTTCTACGGAAAACGCATAATCACGTTTTCGGAAAAAAAATGTGGAATCTCATTTTTGACAAAAAAAACATGTAATCACATTTTTTGGCGAAAAACACGGAATCACGTTTTTTGGCAGAAAAACAAAGAATCACGTTTTTTACGGAAAAACACGGAATCTCAATATTTTGCGGGAAAATCCTAGATCTTGGTTTTGGCAGGCAAACACGGAATCACCTTTTTAGTGGGAAAATACGGGATCTCAGTTTCAAAAAAAAATGCGGAATTACGTTTTTGACGAAAAACACGGAAACACGTTTTCTAAAGAAAAACACGGAATCACGTTTTTGACACAAAAAATGCGGAGTTACGTTTCTGTCTGGAAAACGTGAAATCACGTTTTTGGCGAGAAAATCCAAAATCTCGGTTTTGGTGAAAAACTCGGAATTTTTTGCGGAAAAACACGGAATCATATTTTTGCGGAAAATACGGAATCTTGGTTTTGACAAAAACGCGGAATTACGTTTTTGTCGAAAAAACGTGGAATCACGTTTTTTATGGGAAAACACGGAATCACGTTTTTGGCGAGAAAATCCATAATCTCGCTTTTGGTGGAAAACTCGAAATCACGTTTTTTGTGGAAAAACACGGAATCACGTTTTTTACGGGAAAACACGGAATCACGTTTTTTGCGGGAAAACGCAGAATCTAGATTTTGGCGGGAAAATTCAAAATCTCGGTTTTGGCGGGCAAACACGGAATCACGTTTTCGGCGGAAAAAAAAATGGAATTTTGATTTTTACAAAAAATGTGGAATTACGTTTCTGTCCGAAAAACACTGAAGCACGTTTTCTACGGGAAAATACAGAATCATGTTTTGGCAGGAAAACACGGAATCACGTTTTTTGCGGGAAAACACGGAATCTCGGTTCTGGAAAGAAAATCCAAAATCTCAGTTTTGATGGAAAAACTCGGAATCACGTTTTGTCGAAAAAATCTATAATCTCGATTTTTACTAAAAAAAACTAGAAATAACGTTTTTTACGAAAAATACGGAATCACGGGTTAAGCAAAAAATCGTGTAATAATATTTTTAGGAGAAAAACTCCAAAATATCGGTTTTGACGGAATCATGTTTTTTTAGGAAAGTTCAATATCACGGATTATAAAAAAAATATAGAATTATATTTTTTGCCGTGAAAATACGAAATCACGATTATGACAAAAATTATGGAATCACGTTTCTAACAAAACAAAAATGTAATTTTTGTACATAAATTTGGAAAATAATTATTTTGTGAAATATTTAATATAATTGTATTTTCTTTGATAATAAAAAAATAATTTATTATAAATATATAATTTAATAATGAAATTTGGTTAGATATGATTTACTTATTTAATTTGGTTATTTTTTAAGATATTTGTTTGGTTATTTTAAAATTTGGTTAGCTAAAAAATTGATTTGGTTTAGTTCAAAATGTATTACTAATGAATTAATAAATTGGTTTAGGTAAACCCATTAACTCATTTTAACAATACTCATTTCAATCCAATTCATTAAACTCATTAACTTATTTTAATCCAAATATCAAACTCATTAGATTAATAAATTGATTTGAATTGGATGGACTCGTAACTATTGACTCATTAGATTAATAAGTTGATTTGTGTCTAACCACAGCCCAACGTTCCCATGTCTTAAACAGTAAAGAAACCCACGCGCACCAATGACGCGTATAGCGCGTGTCCGAAAAAGCGTGGACTATTTTTATAACCCACCCAAATCACTGTTCCGAGCAAAAAATCATTTTTTATATGTTGTCTGGCGCGTGAGAGAGATTTGGTTATATTTTGTTCTTTTCTACAAACGTCACTTTTGTCGCGCTACTGTCACTCTTTTAAAAAAAAATTAGGAAATAAACGTAAATTTATATGATTCAAATAAATACACCTTAGTCATTAATTCAAAATTATGGTAATTATTATCTGACCGAATTGTTATCCAAATATAAATTGTGAAATTTCAGTTTTTTCACATACTAACACCTTAGAAAATTATGCTACAAAAAAATATCAAATAAAACAAAACTGAAAATATATCATAGATTTATGGGAAATCTCAAAAATAATTCTTCGATGCACATTTTTAAAAATACCTTTTTTTTGCAATTTTTGAAAATTATATTAATTTCAATCTAAATTATCATTTTTAATATTTTAAAATATTCTATAATGTTTTGTAAGGTTGTAGGGTTTAGAATCTAGGGTTTTAACTCTAAACCCTAAAATTATAAACCCTTTAATCTTTAATAAATCCAAAACTCCTAAAATATAAACCTTAATACCTCAAAAATAAATCCAAACAGTTTGTAAATCACTAAACCCTAACCTTACAAGATTTAAACCCTAAATTAAACTTTAAATCAACTCTAAATCCAAAAAGAGTATTTGAAAGATAAATGGGAGTATTTTTTAAAGAGCATATTAAAATGGGCATTTCTTAAAATTTCTCTAGATTCATTTCAAACATTAAAAAAATGTGTTATGTATGTTAATTTTATAAATACTAACAATACAAATTACAAATTATTTAAAACGGATATTTACAAGTTTTGTGATATTATTGACATTTCTGAAATGCGGTTTGATACATCAGCTTTACGAATTGAGTGATAATACTGAAATTTCTGAATCGTGGTTATGTGTATCACCTCTTGATAAGGAGACTCAAGATTCATTCGATTGTGGCAGCTCCCTGGTAACATAATATATCCATGATCAGCCTTAAGCTATTTCATGCAAAGAAAGAAGTTATTAACAAAACTATGATGATAAGAGGGGCTTTGTTCAATGGTATTTGGGTTATATATATGAAGGACTAATTCATATAAAATATTATTTTCTGATTCCATCATTAATCGGGAAATTAGTACACTGATCAGTATGGTTCGTGGTTGATTAGTGGTTTTATTAGTTGGAAGCTAAGATATTTATAATTTAGAATGATGATATAGTTGTGAAGAAAATCTTAATGTCACAAGGATAAATCATGAAAGCTCTCTCCCTTGATTGAGATATAAGTTCTAAAATATGTTGTATTCTTATAATTATGGTTTCATTTAATTTCATTTTTTGTAAACATATATCTTTTGCATATTCATTTCCACATTTCTGCTATTTTCATAAAAGTTTATAAAAAAAATATAGGAGTAAAAGAAAAGCTGTTGGATATTGATTTTATAGTACACAGAAATCTTAAATAACATCTACAAATATGGTTTTATTTAAATGAAATCATGAGTAATTAGCAAACATTTTGAGTTTTCCAACCTAATATAATAAATGATGGCAGGTTCTTTTGATATTATTGGTTACAACTTTTTCAAAAAAGCTCTGTCCAGATGGCTCTTCTTTTTGCAGTTAAAAGAGTATCCTCCCATTGGTTACTAATTGACAAGTTAAATTATTGTCTAAACTATACAGTCTACACTGTTACATTTATTCTCCCAAGTATATGTTTTTATATATATTTTTTTTAAATATCGCAGTTTTGATTTGAATGAGTGTAATTAATTGAAGTTTTGAACAGTCTTATTGTCCATCATCCACTCCATGCACTATATTTATTTTTATTTTTCTAAAGAAATTATTAAAACTGAACTATATATGGTTATACTATCAATGAATTTTTTATTATGGTACATAAATGGTAAATCCGTATTGAAGGTTGAAGATATTTAATGCTACAGATATAGTACATTGTTAGGTTTGATTCTAAATGCTTCACAACCTACTTTGATTTGAATATAAACAAGCTAACAAAGTTGAAGTACAATCATTTGTTTCCATTTTGTAAATAAAATGAACATGTGTATCCATACGATATAAGATTAGCTAAATCATTTGTTACTTGTCCATCTATAATATTAGTTTATGAAAAAAAAACAATTTAACAAGATAGAACACAATTAAAATTCCATTGACTTTGTTGGGATTTTTGTAAGAATTTTTCAAAGTAGTTGCCCAACTTAGACCTTTTTTGTGTGCCTGATTTATGCTTTAATATAAAACAGTTAGGAGTTGACAAACAAAATGTTGAAAAGCTTTTCGTGATATAATATTAATTAAAGAGTTGAAAATTAATCATTTGTATTTGACCGGTTACTTGGAATAAGACCAAGTCACTAAGCAATAATATTACAAGTTAGTAGTAGTTACAAGCATTCTATTAAATGAGCTTGCGAAATTTATATATTAAATCATAAAATCGGTTTAAGCAACAATTGCTGATAGCGAACTACATTATTCAAAAGGCATGAGAGGAAGGCAGAGAATGGAGTGCGTCGAACCTTTCGGACCATAGGCAACGGTTTGCTGATGTTTCGCAGTCCTGGCAGAAGCCGGTTGCTCCACAGGTAAAATGCAATATAGCCAGTTCTTGGGTAAATTCTAATCAGTTAAGTGGGACAGGTTGGATTGTGCGTAACCATGAGGGCACTCCGTTGTTCCATGGTCAAAATGCCTTTGCAAATACTCCATCAAAACTAGCGGCAGAGCTTGAAGGTTTAATATGGGTGATTCAGTGCATGATTGATCTTCACGTGCAGAATATCATACTTGAGATATCTAGTGATCAATTTTTTTATGCTATTACGCATACATCACAATTTCCGTCAATACGAGCACTGTTGGATAAGGTGGTCGTAGCCTTACGTTCGAGTCCAGGAACGACTTTTGGCAAGGTGGCAATATCAGCAAACAAACCAGCTACGAGGTTCGCTCTTAGTGTTACGAAGGACCATCGTTACCAATCTTATATTTCGTGCAATGGTCCGAATTGGCTTCACCAGTGCTTAGAGTTAGAGTATACGAATTAGGTTCTGGTCTTTTGTTCTGTTACTTGCCTACTGGTTTGGTGACTTTGTGATTGTAAGGTCGTTGACCGACAAAATTTCTTTGGAATAAAATCAGTTTGAGACAAAAAAAAAAGATCATAAAATCGAAACATTTCGAAGATGTTACCAGAATAAAACTAAACATTACAAATCATTTTATATAAAATAAACTATAAGGTAGGCTTTGATCCGCGTCGCCAAAAAATTCATATCACATATTGATATTCTCAAAGTTTTAACCCGGAAATGAGTTGAACTGGCTCGTGTGTAACATTAACATCTACAATTAATTTCTATCAGATTTTTTGTTGATATTTTTTTTCAAAAGTTATCTTATTAAAGTTGTAGACCCAAGGGATGAAATGTGGATGAGTGGATCCATTGATATTATGTATGTACGGACCAAGATAAACTTTTAATATAAACAAAAAAAAAGTATTGTATGATGGAAATAAGTCTATCAACATTTTCAAACATGAACGAATTCTTACAAAATATTATCAATAATACAATAATTTCTACAAGTAAAGAAAGTGGAAGATATCTGAAAACTATTACTAATAACCAGGTGACCCCAAAATGCAATAGACAATAGTATATACAAAACAACTTTACGAAATGAACCACAATACAATTTAGTTTGGGAAAATGTCAAAAAAGCATTCGTCAAAAATCCTTTATAACACACTTTAAAGAAAATTGCAAATTGATTCTCAAAGTATGATACAAGTTGCAAACTGTAAAACAAAAAAAAACACAAAAATCTTGTAGTCGCAACAAATTATAATAAATGATCTTGCAAATTGATTATCAAATAAGGTATACAATAATACAAAGCTATACACTAGTAGTGTCGTCTAATTCGGTTCATTTCCATATGACTATGACCATGACGATATGCTTTATATAATCATACAAGTAGGTTTTTATATAAAGGACGTTATATCAATTAATGGAAAAAATGGTAGATCTTTATTGGTAGAAAAATTCAGTTTTAGGCGAACGACATTATAGTTACATAAATATATGACAATAAAAATTAGAGATTATTGGTGTGATCAAATTTATTTTGTATCACTTTTTTCTCCCTTCTCTTATTTATTATTTACACAAGTTTGAAAATAAAGAAATTAAATTTGAAAGAGAAAACACACAGACCTCGCCTGTATCAACCAACTCATATATTATTATATAAACCAACAACCATTTTCTCAGCTCCTCTCAAAATTTCTTCTCTCCTCTTGTCTCCCTGATCATTTCTAAAATACTCATAAACAATAAATTAAATTTTGTAAAACAAAACTCATCCGACGAGCCGGATTCGAACCAGTGACCTAAGATCATCCGCGAACTATTAACTGAGCCAAGGTCGGTTGCTTAATTTCATTTTTTGGGGGGGGGGGGGGGGGGGGGGGGGGGGTGGTNGGTTACTATAGGTTGCTTAATCCTTGGTTCATGTCACAGCTTGATTATGTTCTACTTTTATTTATACTTGCTTTTTGGAATTTGAGATCAGAGTCATTTTTTGTCGTTTTTTCTTCTAAAAGGTAGAATTCAACTAAGTAATTAGACACTTTAAGTTATATTTTTATGATCTAATCACTAAAGATTTTGTTTTTAAAACTAGCTAAGAGCTTTAATTTATATTTATAAGTTCAACAATGAAGATTCTTCTCTCTATATGTCCTTACCATTAGTTAGAAGAAAGAGATGCAACTACAACACATACATCACTTTCATACTTATTGTCTGGTTCATAATTTCCAGAGCTTTTCATATTTACATTATAAAATAGAGAAGATGATGAAAAAAAAGGATAAAGAGAGTGGAGAGTGAAGTCAGGGTTATGCATGGTCTCACGTTTAAGGCGTGACTCTCTAAAACAGTAAAAGAAAAATTAGTAGCTAAATAATTTATGGTTTAATTTATTGGTGACAAAACTCGACGTGTACTTTCTTGAATCATTGGAAGATAAACTATATATGTATATGTAATTAATATATAATTCTTTCAAGTTACAAATACGGAGAAAAAAATTAATGTCAAATGTTAATGGAGTAGTTCTAGGTGGTATCTTAGGTTGTTTTATGATAAATGCAGAAACTTTTTGGTACGCACACTCGGTACATGGTTAGGTGGATCGTACTGGTGACAATTAATGCCATTCTA
The DNA here is from genome assembly GCA_900406295.1 of Aurinia saxatilis. Classification (NCBI taxonomy): domain Eukaryota; kingdom Viridiplantae; phylum Streptophyta; class Magnoliopsida; order Brassicales; family Brassicaceae; genus Aurinia; species Aurinia saxatilis. Next base: position 8,181 of record OVAP01000476.1, read on the forward strand.
CACATTAGTGAAATTTATAATATAAAGTTTTCCCCCTAAATTACGCAACAAGCACATTAGTTCATGAAACTATTTTTCTTAAAGGCATTCTCTCATTGAAGTTTGTACACTATGCATCAATTGAGCAGTGTTATATTTTTCATATATTAACTAGGTCGGTTGGATAAGGATTCATCGGAACTTAATTGTTATTCTTCCTCTTTAATGTGTTTTTATTTAGAACTTTAAAATTCTTGTTCAAATAAAAAAGATAAGAGAAGAAGAGAATGAAGTCTTTCGCGGCGAAGGTGGAAGAAGGAGTTAAAGGGATAGATGGAAAGCCATCCGTTGGTCCGGTGTACCGGAATCTTTTATCGGAAAAAGGTTTTCCTTCTATTAGTTCTGATATCACCACTGCTTGGGACATTTTCAGGTATGTAGATGTATACTATAATGTTCTTTAACTAGTATAACATTATAATCACTTTTAGTTTCTGTATATTAAATTTCAGTTTTTCGGTTTTTTTGTTAGTAAATCAGTGAAGAAATTCCCTCAGAACAATATGCTTGGATGGCGACGGATTGTCGATGAGAAGGTGAATTTTGTTGAAATTTTTGTTACTAATTAAAGAAAACAGATTTGAAGTAAACTTATGTGTATACAGTATATTATTTTATACGTATATTTGTATGGATTGGTTAGGTTGGACCGTATGTGTGGAAAACTTACAATGAAGTATACGAAGAAGTTCTGCAGATCGGCTCTGCACTACGATCCCTCGGAGCTGAACCTGTAAATATTGTTTTATATATATTAATACATATACATTTTTTCACAAAACCAATTATATATTATTAATGTTTTTGTATTGAAGTGGGTGTATGAATTTTATGTAGGGGTCTCGAGTGGGAATATATGGAATTAATTGTCCCCAGTGGATCATTGCAATGGAGGTCCATTCTCATTTATCTTTATTATTATAAAAACTTTTCTGATTCAATTTTGCTCAAATTTCTTAATCAAAAGTTAACCAAATTTTTGTTGTTTTCTGGTTGATAATATTTAGGCTTGTGCAGCTCACACTCTAATATGTGTACCTCTATATGATACATTGGGTAAGTTAAATTCTCATTTTCTTCTAACCATATACATTTTTTCATTATTCAACTCTCAAAATAATTGTTTGTTTCTAATGATTTTTTTCAGGTGCGGGAGCAGTTGATTACATAGTAGATCATGCAGAAATCGATGTAGTTTTCGTGCAAGACACCAAGATTAAAGGAGTTAAGATCTTTGAAATTATGAAGTTCATTAATGAAATGTTTTATCTATGTGAATATTAGCTAATCCTTTTTTGTTGGAAAAATATAGCTTCTAGAGCCAGATTGCAAATGTTCAAAACGTCTAAAAGCTATAGTTTCCTTCACAAACGTGAGTGAAGAACTTAGCCTAAAGGCTTCAGAAATGGGAGTCAAAACATACTCTTGGCTCGACTTTCTCCATATGGTTAGTCTCTCTTTGTTTAATGTACTACTATTACAATTTTTTTTATATAATATGGTCGGACCATTCTCTTTGAAGTATTTAATGATAGGCACATGTTATAAGCCCAACTTGACGGCAAATGGTATTCGTGCATATGAATAGCATTAAATGAATTAGGTGACCAATTCACGTAGACGCATTGATATATATGATAAAAATATCTTCTTCTTTTTTATTGACCGTTGACATTTTTGACTAGGGACAAAATAAACCAGAAGAGACCAACCCACCAAAACCATTTAACATATGCACCATAATGTATACGAGTGGCACGAGCGGTGATCCTAAAGGTGTGGTTTTGACTCATGAAGCGGTTGCAACTTTTGTTGTTGGTATGGATCTCTACATGGACCAGTTTGATGACAAGGTAAAAAAAACACTAGTAATTTGCTCTATGTTTTTTATTTATTTTAAATGTATTATATAAGGATCTAAACATATATAATTTAAGGGTCTTAAACAAACATTTTGATCAATTCTCTTATTACATGTGAAAAGAGTATATAATTTGTCATTTTAGTCGTATACAGTAATTTATAGAAATCATAGTAAAGACGGATAATTTTTCTAAAATGCATAATTTTAATATACAAATGACAACGGTTAATTATAAGAAGAGTGAAAAAATATCAACAGTTAAAAAATTATTAAATCACAGCTCCTACATTTGAGTTTAAAAATCAGATCCTAGAACATCAGCATCCATAGTTTCTCAATAAAATTCTCACAAAATATAAAATATAAATAATAATAAAATAATAAGAGGGCATGTAGAACAGTGGAAAAAAGATTCTAAAATCTCTCACAGAGAAACTCTCTCTCACTATTTCAAATACTATATAATATTATATTATTAATTTCAAAAAAACAAACAATATTTTATTACTATATTTAATTTATACTTTTTGGAGAATTCCAGCTAGAGTCTATGGATGAAGTTGCACTAATCTATAACAAAAAAAAAATTAGATCCTAATCTAGTTTCTTTTTTATTTACTAATACTAAGCAATGAAAAATAAATACTATACTTGATTATGAACTAAAACGTATATATATATATATATATATATATATAATTGACATTCACACACCATATAAATATACAATCATAGAAATCTTATAACTTAAAACATTTGAAGACTAACAAAATCTGAAAGAAAAAAATGGTTTCTACTTAACACTAAACAACATCTTATCCACTATTCCTCTGTTTACTATTATTGACTAATACTCTATTTTGCTTTGGTGGATTAATTACGAGTAGATGACACATGAAGATGTTTATCTCTCATTCTTGCCGTTGGCTCATATTCTTGACCGTATGAATGAGGAATACTTCTTTTTCAAAGGCGCTTCGGTTGGCTATTACCATGGAGTATGTTACATAAAACTCATCATCAAGTTAACTATGAAATAATATGTACATATTTTGTCCTAGTTAAGATAATTCGATATATGTTTTTTTGTGTAGGATTTGAATGTGTTACGTGATGACATTCAAGAATTGAAACCGACTTATCTAGCTGGAGTTCCAAGAGTTTTTGAGAGGATCCATGAAGGGATTCAAAAGGTTCTTCAAGAACTTAATCCTAGAAGAAAATTTATCTTCAATGCTCTTTACAAACAGTAAGCGACCTTCGTCGATAGTTTTTCTGTTTTCTTCTTACTTATTTGTTCTTTTATTTTTCTGATGGTTTAACTTTCCAAAACAATGCAGCAAGCTTTCGTGGATGAATCGTGGATATTCTCACAGTAAAGCTTCACCCATGGCTGATTTGATAGCTTTCAGAAAGGTTTATAACATTGTGGAATGATGAGTTTTCCTTGTATTGTGGGAGTTATATATTAACCGAGTTTTTGTGGTTTTGTTTCTTCTAAAGATTAGAGACAAATTGGGAGGTAGAATCCGATTGCTAGTATCTGGAGGAGCACCATTGAGTCCTGAGATTGAAGAGTTCTTGAGAGTTACTTGTTGTTGCTTTTTCGTCCAAGGATATGGTATATATACCTCTCCTATGCATTCTAGGGTTTCTTCTATCTGTTTCTTGTTTCCCACGGAAAATCAATGTTGGATTCTTTGCATTAGGTCTAACGGAGACCCTAGGAGGAACGGCTTTGGGTTTCCCGGATGAGATGTGTATGCTTGGTACGGTCGGTATTCCTGCGGTTTACAACGAGATACGGCTTGAAGAAGTGGCGGAAATGGGATATGATCCATTGGGAGAAAATCCGGCTGGCGAGATATGTATAAGAGGAAAATGTTTGTTTTCTGGATACTACAAGAACCCTGAACTCACTAGTGAAGTCATGAAAGATGGATGGTTCCACACAGGTTATTCATTTAGTTAATACAAAAATTTGATTGATTTGATTGGTTTCTAAACTGTTCTTGATGTTGGTGGCTAAAACAGGAGACATAGGTGAGATTTATCCAAATGGAGTACTTAAGATCATCGATCGCAAAAAGAATCTGATCAAACTCTCTCAAGGGGAATATGTTGCTTTAGAGCATTTGGAGAATATCTTCGGACAAAACTCTATTGTCCAAGATGTAAGTTTTTTAAAACTCTAAATCATCGTTTCTTGACAAGCAAGAAAGCAAACAATCTTAGGGTTACTACTTAATCATCATCAAATTGTTAGTCTTATCTTTCTTTATGTTTGTTTTCTCTTAGATATGGGTCTATGGAGACAGCTTCAAATCAATGCTTGTCGCGGTGATTGTTCCAAACCCTGAAACCGTTAACCGGTGGGCTAAAGATCGTGGTTTAGTCAGAACATACGAAGAACTCTGTTTACTCCCGGAGTTACAAGAACATATCCTTTCAGAACTCAAGTCCACCGCAGAGAAGAACAAGGTTTGTTTGAGATTTTCTATTCGAATATATCAAAATGCTTCAAGGATTTTTTGTTCTTAAATAAATAGTAACAAGATTATTCATGGATGTTAAAAAAATAGCTAAGAAGGTTTGAGTACATCAAAGCAGTGACTGTGGAGACAAAACCTTTCGATGTAGAGAGAGACTTAGTGACTGCCACGCTGAAGAATAAGAGGAACAATCTTCTCAAATATTATCAGGTTTCAATCATCTTAAAATTTTACTTAAGTCAGATTTTTAAATAATGATTTTTATAGATTGATAACTGTTGAATTTAAATGTTTGCAACCATTTAATCTGTTAATATTCCACTTTACAGATACAAATCGATGAAATGTACCGAAATTTGGCGTCAAAGAAAACCTGAAGGTGATGTGATGATGATGTGTGCTATACATTGATAAATATGTTATATATATATATATATCAATAATTGTTATATATGAGCCTTATGCTTTCTCTGTAATATTTTGTTATTATGTTCTAAGACTATTTACATCATGATTATTTGTTTTTTTTTCTGATGTACTTTTCCGTCACATCTCACACGTCCTGCGTGGATATTACATGCTCTGAATTTATGAGTTCTGACCCAAAATCTCTTAATCATGTAATATCTTAACCGGTTTGAGATTGAGATAATATTACAAAATAACCGAAAGAATATATGTTTTATTAATCAATAGATTTTGAACCAAATGCTCAGAAATATAGTAAATTAACAACTAAGAACTCGATGATAGTTTGATAACGGTTCGGTGGTTACAATTGTTTGGGTGCCGGCGAACCAGTGATCATATAGCTGATTATCATAGTTTGAGGTTGTTTCTTGTGTGTCCTTTTTTGTTGAGGAACCTTCTTATTTATAAGCCGACATATCAGCCATCTCCTAATATTTTGAGATTCGGATATACACATTATTTCTTATTATTTTGGGATCCGGATTTATCAGCTATCCCTTTTCGTTCTAGGATTTGGAGCTATCATCTGTTCTCTAAATACATAATGTCGCTAGTCTTAATGAGTTTCGCACTTTGCTTTCTTTTATTCAAGATTATTTGGGTGGCTGTTTAAGTCCAGCAAATAGCTGTCCAGGCCCAACTAACAATTGTTCGGATATAATTAACAGTTGTTTAGACTTGATTAACAACTGTTCAGACCCAGCTGACAGCTGTTAATATAACCTTTTAGATTTGATTAACAGTTGTTCAAGCCCGGCTATTTAGATACGATTAACAACAACTATCTTGTATTTCCTTATATTTAGGCCGTTACAAAGGCCGTATAAGGGATAGATTTATTTTTCCCAACAATTATATAATTTGATTAATGTGTATAGTAAGTAAATTAATTACAAAACGTACTACCTAAGAAAAGAGCTGTCACTGTCAGTGATTAACAAATGAAACCTCAACATATCTTCATTCCAACGATTCTGCTTAATTAGTAACATGACTGTGAGATTACGTATTTTTCACTAATTCATACAATTTTACGAAATATGCAATATATATATCTGGTCTTCAATGGTCTTCAAAGAAAAACGTAAGAGAGAAAGATAGAATGATTAAGTATTTCGCGGTAAAGGTGGAAGAAGGAGTCAAAGGAGAAGATGGAAAGCCCTCCGTTGGTCCGGTGTATCGGAATTCTTTGTCGGAGAAAGGTTTTCCTCCTATGGATTCTGATATCACTACTAGTTGGGACATTTTCAGGTTTAATTTTCTTCTAATATGTATCATCATAAACACTTTGAGTAATTTCTGTAAAATTATTGTCATCGTTGAGTTTCTTTCCGGTTTTGCTAGTAAATCAGTAGAGAAATTCCCTGGCAACAAGATGCTTGGATGGCGTCCAATTGTTGATGAGCAGGTGAATTTTTCGAAATTTTATTAGTAGAATACTATAGAGAAAATATAATTGTATGGATCGGTTAGGTTGGACCGTATACATGGAAAACGTACAAGGAAGTATACCAAGAAGTTCTACAGATTGGCTCTGCCCTACGAGCCCTCGGAGCTGAACCTGTAAATACTTTTATATACACTTTCTCAAAACCAATTCTCATTATGTTTACATCATATTGAAATAATATAATGCATTTATATATGTAGGGGTGTTGTATAGGGATCTATGGAGCTAATTGTCCTCAGTGGATCATAGCAATGCAGGTTCATCTCAAGTTTTAATTTTTTAAAAAATTGATTCAACCTTTCTTACAAATTTCTTAGTTAAATCTAACAACAGTTATATACACATTTTTTTGTATAATATTTAGGCTTGTGCAGCTCACTCTCTAATCTGTGTACCTCTATATGATACATTGGGTAAGTTCAATTTTTCTTGTGACAACATATATTTTCATGACTTAAACCTAAAAAAGCGATAAGATTAATTGTTTTCGTATCCAATGTTCTCCAGGTCCAGGAGCAGTCGATTATATCGTTGGTCATGCGGAAATCGATTTTGTGTTTGTCCAGAACACCAAGATTAAAGGAGTTAAGATCTTTGAAATTATATTAATCAACTATTTTATACATACATTTGATGGATGTTTATTAACTAATGTTGAATATTACATTTTTTTAGCTTCTTGAGCCAGAATGCAAAAGCGCAGAACGTCTAAAGACTATAATTTCCTTTACTGATGTGAGTGAAGAACATAGCTACAAGGCTTCAGAAATTGGAGTCAAGATATACTCTTGGCTCGATTTTCTCCTAATGGTTCGTCTCTTCTATAATTATTTGCAACATAATCTTGTATTTTACGTTATTACAACTTCATAGTATAACATCACTCCATTCTCAATGGTATTCAATTAATGACAAGCACATACGTACTGCCAACTAGGGACAAGAGAAGCCGAAAGATATAAATCCGCCTAAGCCGTCTAATGTATGCACCATAATGTATACGAGTGGCACTAGCGGTGAACCTAAAGGTGTGGTTCTGACTCACGGCGCTGCAGCGGCTTGCGTTGTTGGAATAGATCTATGCTTGGAGCAGTTCGAAGAAAAGGTTAACTCTCAATCACAATTTTAAGAAACACTGGAAACTTGTTTTGCATTATGTGCATTAAGGGACTAATCATGTGCGTTCCTTTAAACTAATCCTCTGTTTTCACTTGTACTTAAACGACACTGTGAGATCAGATGACACATGAAGATGTTTATCTCTCGTTCTTGCCGTTGGCTCATATTCTCGACCGTGCGAATGAGGAATACTTCTTTCGGAAAGGCGCCTCCGTTGGCTATTACCATGGAGTATGTTAACCTTATAAGATACATAACCATTAGTCAAATTATGGAAGAAAATGGATAAATAAAACTAAGAAAATTGATAACGTATGTTTTAGGATTTGAATGCATTACGCGGTGATATTGAGGAACTGAAACCGACATATATAGCTGGAGTTCCAAGAGTTTTCGAGAGGATCCATGAAGGGATTCAAAAGGCTCTTCAAGAACTTAACCCAAGAAGGAGATTTATCTTCAATACTCTCTACAAATAGTAAGTTTCATGGTTACTTTCTGAAGTCATTTGCTATACTACTATTTTTGAGAAAAAATATTTGGACACTAATATTTTTCTTAAATTTTTTTTAAGAAAGTTGCAGTACTAATCTAATAAGTATAAGTTAAGTTGATATTTCTAGCTAAAACCCTTAATTTTATGAATTTTATCTGTTTTATGTCTCTCTTTTGTTAGCAAACTCGCATGGATGAATCGTGGATACTCTTACAGTAAAGCTTCACCCTTGGCTGATTTTATAGCTTTCAGAAAGGTTAACACAATCAAAATTTTGGATGGTTTTCTCTTTAATCTTATTGTCATAAGCAACATTTTTATGTTTTTTTTATTGATTAAAGATTAAAGACAAATTGGGAGGTAGAATTCGATTGCTAGTATCTGGAGGAGCACCATTGAGCCCTGAGATCGAAGAGTTCTTGAGAGTTACTTCTTGTTGCTACTTCCTTCAAGGCTACGGTATATATAACCTCTGAATTCTAGGGTCTCTTTTCATATTTCTTGCATCACATGAAAGGTCAGTTTTGGTATGATTATTTGCTTTAGGTCTAACGGAGACGCTTGGAGGAACAACACTTGCTTACCCTGACGATATGAGTATGCTTGGTACGGTCGGTATTCCAGGGATTTACAATGAGGTACGGCTTGAAGAGGTGCCTGAAATGGGATATGATCCATTGGGGGGGAATCCAGCAGGCGAGATATGTATAAGAGGAAAATGTTTGTTCTCTGGATATTACAAGAACCCTGAACTCACTAGTGAAGTCATGAAAGATGGATGGTTCCATACAGGTGACTGATTTTAGACAAATTAAGATTTTGATTGGTTTGATTTTCGGTTTCTGAATTGTTCATTGTGTTATATATCAACAGGAGATATAGGTCAGTTTCTTCCAAATGGAGCACTTAGGATAATCGATCGTAAGAAGAATTTAATCAAACTCTCTCAAGGAGAATATGTTGCTCTTGAGCATTTGGAAACAATCTACGGACAAAACTCGTATATACAAGATGTGAGTTTTAAAACTCTTTCTTTTGTGACAAGCAATCTCTTTTAGGGTTTTTTCCCTTCTAAGTTATGCTAACATTCATCATACCTTGATCTTTTTTGCTTAGATATGGGTCTATGGAGACAGCTTCAAATCGATGCTTGTCGCGGTGGTTGTTCCCAACAAAGAAACCGTGAACCGGTGGGCTAAAGATCTCGGTTATACTAAACCATACGAAGAACTATGTTCTCTCCCGGAGCTACAAGAACAAATCATTTCAGAACTCAAGTCCACGGCAGAGAAGACCAAGGTTTGTGTGATTTTGTCTAAATTCAAAATTCTTCTGCTTGAGTTTTCTTTAAATAAATAACAACTAAATAATATTCTTTTGTGAATGTGAAATTTTTTGAAATAGCTAAGCAAGTTTGAGTGCATCAGAGCAGTGACCGTGGAGACAAAACCCTTTGATATAGAGAGAGACTTAGTGACTGCAACACTTAAAAATAAAAGGAACAAACTTCTCAAGTATTATCAGGTAAACGATCATCTTAATTTTTAACTTCAGTTCTTGTTGAATTTACATGCTTAGTTTGCAACCATATTTAATCTCTCAACATCACATTATACAGGTACAAATCGACCAAATGTACACAAAATTGGCGTCAAAGAAAAACTGAAAACTATTGTGATATCAAATAATAATGTTATATATAACATATATCTGTTTGAAATGAACCTTCTGTTTCTGTAATATTTCTACTTCTATGTTGTATGACCATTGTGAGTTTCTAAAATTTAGACACATTTTCCAAATTTTAAACATTTAAGTTTGTTAATTAGTAGACGGATAGCTAGTATAAATTTTTATTAGTTCATGTAAGAAATTTAGGTTTATTTGAGTTATTTAGTTATCCAATGACCAATCCAAACAATTTAAATTCATATTGCCATATATCATTTTTATGAAAACCTGTAATAAACACAATCTAGGCTTTTAAAAGTTATATCAGATCAGATCATATCAAATTGTCTGGATTGGACACCTTGTCTTCAATACACAAATTGTCTGGATTGGACACCTTGTCTTCAATCCTCCATCTTTTGGACAGAATCGGTGTTGAAACTGCGAGTTTAGTGGGAAGAAAGGACAAGATCTGAGTAAGTATATCATCTGAAAGAGAGGTGATTGCATCTACAGAGAAAGATTTCACCTTTTTGGCTTCCATAGCCCTAGTAAACCAAAATTAGGGTCCCTTGTTTTCTTCCCCAAGTAACCACTCTGTACGTAAAACCCTAATCCCAGCTAAAATTGGGCTTCATGGGCTTTTCATTCGACTAATGGGTTTATAAGAACTAGATTTATAATATAGTTGTTCGCAAGATTAGACTAAAAATGAACAGAGCATTTGCATTTTAGATAAATGCGCATGTTAGAGACAAGCGCAGCTATTCTACGCGGACATTTTTCGCGCGGGATCTTCACAATACCAACGACTACTCTTAACCGTTTGATCAACGACCACTTGCGAGACAATGGTTTGGTCGAAGCACACAAGGTGTTTGATCAGAACCAAACATCGTTGGATAACTCAACATGGAACATGATGATCTCGGCTTATGTTCAACGTGGTCTGATGTTGGAAGCTCACCAAGTGTTCGATCAAATGCCTGTGAGAGATGTAATGTCCTGGAACACTATGTTAATGGGTTTGAAGAAAACTAGAGACCCAGAAAGAGTTTTCAGGTTTTGGTTGGAGATGAGAAGATCTGGGTTATATCCTGATGAGTTTAGTAGTCCTGTGGTTATAGATTCTGTGTTAGGATCTGGATTTAAGGTTTTGATTGTGCAGTTGCATGGACTTGCTGTTCGGTTAGGACTTAACTTAAGTGTTTATACTGGGTCTGGTTTGTTGAGAGGTTACATAAGTTTAAGGAATCTGAGGAGTTTAGAGAGAGTTTTTGAGGAGATTTTGGTGAAGGATGTGGTTTCTTGGAATGTGTTGATTATGGGATATATGAAGTTTGGTTTTGTGGAAGATGGCGAGAGAGCGTTCAGTGAAATGCCGGAGAGGAATGTTGTTACTTGGCATACAATGTTAATTGGTTATATAGATAATATGAAGATTGAGAAAGCTAGGGAGTTTTTTGATAAGATGAGTCAAAGGAATGTTTTTTCTTGGACTGTGATGATTAATGGTTATGTACAGAGCAAGGAGTTTAAAGTAGCGTTGATGCTTTTCCGCGAAATGGTTGAATGTTGGAATAATAGGCCAAGTCATTACACATTTTCGAGTGTATTGAAAGCGTGTGCAGCTGCTTCGTCGATTATGATGGGGAAACAAGTGCATTCAATGATCACAAAGCGTGGAATGGGTTGTGATATAGTCTTGGCGACTTCACTTATAGATATGTATGCCAAGTCAGGTGACATTACAGCTGCTTCTTGTGTGTTTCAATTAATGCCAGTGAAGAATCCGGCTTCTTGGAACTCGATGATTGGAGGTTTAGCAAGACATGGATTAGGTGTCGATGCTTTAGAGGCATTTGAGGAGATGATTGAATGCGGTTACAAGCCTGATCAGGTGACTTTCATTAACTTGTTATCGGCTTGTGCTCATGCCGGACTAGTAGAAGAAGGGGAAAAGACATTCATGTTGATGAGTAGGCTCGGGATAGCTGCAGAAAAAGAGCATTATGCTTGTATGGTGGATCTATTAGCAAGAGCTGGTCAATTAGATAAAGCAGAGAGACTGATAAAGGGAATGCCTTTTGAGCCTGATGTTGTTATTTGGGGTGCTTTGCTCGGGGCTTGCGGATTGCATTCGTGTTTGGAGCTCGGAGAAGTTGCTGCTGAAGGAATCTCGCAGCTGAGAAGAGAGCATCCCGCAGCGTATGATGTTCTGTCTAGAGTTCACGGTGAGAAAGGCGATTGGACTAGCGTAATCGAGTTGAGAAAATTGATGAGGAAGACCAGAGCAAAGAAGCAGAAGGCTAGTAGCTGGATTGAAAGCTCTTAGGGAGAACTATCAGAAACGGACATTTTTGTATTATCTAGAGTTGCCAAACAGCTATTGTAATATGTCATCCCTAACTGAGAAGAATTTCAAAGAAAGAGGTTTTTGGAAGAACACACTTTGAGTAATGCAACATTCTCTCATTAAACATAATAAACAAAGCAAAGTATCCAACATTGCTTCTACACAACACGATTGTCTTATGACTAAGAGATTCTTCTTGTTGAGTGATTTCATTCCTAGTCCACGCAGAGTGTGATTTCTCTTCACCTTCGGTTCTTGGTTTCGTCCTTTGCCTTCTCTCTCTTCTTATAAAGCTTCTCAAGGACTCGTTTTGCCTCACAGTTGGGGAAGTTGGAAAGGTCATAGTAATGCGGAGCAACATCTACTAACCTGTATGCAAGCAAAGATTGTTAGTTTTTACATGTTTTCTGTAATAATCTCAGATGTCGAAAACAAGAGATAACAGGAGCAGGAGATGGAAACTAACCATTCACCACGGACATCTGTAACAGTGCGGATGAAGTTCCGAGTAGTCAAGACATATTCATTGTAGATAACCCACTCCGGTTTGTGATCCAGGCAATTGGATGGATGCAAGTGAACCACCTACGACCAGAATTTATAGGTAAACCATCAGATATAAGCTATATGGAGTCTCTATAATTGGGAAATCAAAATCTGTAATAGAAAGCAAAAAAAGAGACATACTTGGTTATCTTTAACGGTCAGATAATGGTCAGTGCGCTCTAGGTGAGCTACTTGCATGAAATAACCAGCAAGCATGGCCTTTCTTATGTTGACATAGTAGTCGCGGCTGTTGAACTCTGTGCTCAACATCTTCAGATTAAACCTCAACATTATCCGCACTAGCTGCTGTCTAACATTGTCTGCAGATTTCATTGCTCTGTTGTTAATGAAGTTCTCGAAACACCAGTTCGGATCTTCATCTGCGATGAATTAAGTGACCAGGTTTCAAACGGTCAATTTACTTGTCTATAGCAACAAACTATAAGAAAATAGCGGAAGATAGAGAAACGGTAACTCACTGTTTTGCTTATAGGCATGGTACACGTTTAGCAGGGTGAGGTGATCTCCATCAATGTGTCCAAACTTAGCTTTAGCTTCATCTGCTGCTTTCTGAGCCTCTCTAGGCCGGACAAAGCAATTCGGTACTAGAGAAAGAATTGTTTTTATAACAGAATAGGCCCATGGAAGAGGTCAGCAGATGCATAGAAGAGGCGAGCAACGATACCATTTGCTTGAGAGAGAATACTGAGAAACTGCAACTAAATGCATCAACATCTTACTTAGATATCCCCAATCATGGACATGGAGAACCCCATACTAGTGAGATGCTTATGACAACCTAACTCTAAGATTTAAGTCTAATGGCAAACACAAACAAATGAGTTTCATGCAGACATATGGCATGCATGTATGTTCATGTATATGACATGCTTACAGATGAGTTCTCATACACATTGACCTATTGTGAAAAAATATAGCACACAATATATCATAGCAAAGGACGTACCTGACAACATTGCAGAAACTGAGAGAATCTCATTTGAACACTTGAATTCAGGACTGACAATGAGCATCTTTGACATCTGTGGATCCAGGGGAAACTCACTCATTATCTCACCAGTCTTGGTCAAATTACCTTCATCATCCAAAGCCCCCAAATAATTCAAAACCTCTAAGGCTCGCATCAGTGTCTCAGGAGCAGGGGGATCCATGAAATCAAAGTGAACCAAGTCATCTATACCCAGCTTTTTCAATGTCAAAACTGTATTAGCCAGGTTCGATCTCAATATCTCAGGATATGTCTGAGGCTGCAGATCATTGTTGAAACTCTTCTCTGTATAAAGCCTGAAACATTTTCCAGGCCGAGTTCTACCAGCACGACCTGATCTCTGGTGAGCACTTGCCTTTGATATCGGAGACACCAACAGTGACTCAACACGAATCCGTGGGTTGTACACTTTCTGCTTAGCAAAGCCAGGGTCAATAACATAGACAATCCCATCAATGGTTAAAGACGTTTCAGCAATGTTGGTTGAGACAACAATCTTTCTACCAGCAGGACCACCTTCAGTTAAAGGTTCTGGGGCAGGGTCGAAAATCTTCTGCTGCATCGCAGGCGGAAGAGTAGAATACAAAGGCACAACCTTGACAGGACCCACTTGATCACCAAGATTACCAACCTCTTTATTGATTTTACGGCACGCATCTTCTATCTCCTCCTCTCCAGTCAAGAAAACAAGAATATCACCAGGTGGCTCACACATATGAATCTGAACAACAGTTCTAATCGCAGCTTCAAGATAATCCCTCTCAGGCTCCTGTGTATAAAAAATCTCAACAGGATGAAGCCTACCAGGAACCTTCATAAGAGGCGCCCCGCTAAAATACTCCTGAAACTTCTCAGCTTCCAATGTAGCACTCATCACAACCAACTTAAGATCAGGCCTATTCCTCAAAACCTCTTTCAAAAGACCAAAAAGCACATCCGTCGCCAGCGTCCTCTCGTGAGCTTCATCGAGAATAATAACTTTATACCTCTCAAGTAACGGATCCGCCATAGCCTCTCTCAACAACATACCATCAGTCAAATACTTAAGCATAGTACGAGGACCACTACAATCCTCGAAACGAATACTGTAACCGACTTCCTCACCAATACTAACATCCATCTCATCAGCCACACGAAGCGACACCGACATCGCAGCCACTCTACGTGGCTGAGTACAACCAACTAACCATTTCTTACGCTTATCCGAATTATTATTATTACTCTCACCCTCAACAACAGCATCTAATACAAACTGTGGAATCTGTAACACCAAATTCAATACTATAAGATTCAAAATTCAATCATACTAAACCCTAAATCGAGTTCTGAAAAATGTGAAATTGAGAAATCTCACCTGAGTGGTTTTGCCACTTCCGGTTTCACCAACGAGGATTAAAGTTTGATTAGAGCTCAAGGTAGTGAGAAACTCATCTTTCTGAAGCCAAACGGGAAGATCTTTACGCTTCTCGAGGATCTCGAAGTATCTCTGAGAGTAAGGCTTCCCGTTCCATTTGTTGACTCCGATAACGTTGGATTTGGTGTTTTTGGAAGAGAGTGATGATGGATCCTCCATGACATCGAATAAGCTCACCTTCCGTTTTCGCTCAGTAGCCATTGAAGCAGGAGGAAGGAAGCTAGGGTTTGTCGCGCGAGGAGGAAGAGAGGTTATTGGCAAAATCTGTGATTTACAGTTTAATCCCTTTGTTTTTTGTAATATTGTGTTAGGCACCGAGGCCTGTTAAGTTTCTATTGGGTTTTGTTTTTTATTCAGCATCGTTCGGCCCATGTAAAAGCCCGTATTGGTGAAATGATAACAAAGGGGTACAGTATAGGTACAAAATTGATGGTATTGAGATCGACTATGCTTTTGCCAACTAATCTTTTGTTGTTACTTGTTAGTTAAATTGTTTTCAGTTTTGTTAAACTATATGAATGGATACAATATTTGGATTGAAACTTTCAAAAATATAAAAGAATATATATCGGTTTCAAACGTATAAATTTAAATTTAAAATTTGTTCCACTTTGTTATATGGTTTAGTACCTTAAGTTTCCAAAATGTGAGAGGGAGAAAAAGATCAAAATTAGTAAAACTGCAAAACATAAAAATTGACGAATCATATATATATTAATAAAAATACAAGATAAATAAGTAGAAGATTAAGACATAATATAAACAATATGGTAAACAAAAATTGAAATATATAAAAAAAATCATGGCGTATGAATTATTACCTATGTCCACACCGTCTAAATCAACCTCTTGAAAATCTCCTCACCGCAAGGATACTTCTCAAATTTGGGCAGATCGAAAACCATGCATGTCAACTCATAAGAAAGCTTTGTTGTTAGCATATGGTGAATTTTTAAAATTTTGGTGGGTTTATACAAATGAAATATATTGTATTTTAAAATTAATAAAATTATATCAATACTTTAGTATTTTTTACTACATGTAGAAATATCAAATATTATCATAAGTTTCAGATATTTAAAATTTAGGTTACATGTTTAATGTATGTTGAATTAGCATGTTAACAAGACTACTAGTAATATGGTATAATATGACGAATATAAATGTTAATATTTAATATTTCTACATGTAACCTAAATTTTAACTTTAATATTTGTTTTTCTATTATGCATATTTAGTCATACTAATTTGTTTTGTCCTTTAGGTGTACATTTGAGTTGATTATGTTTAAAAACAATCAAAACCACATAGGCATAACAACATGTCAAAGGCAACATTATTTTGCTACTAAATTATTCTTTTAAATGGAATGTTAATTAATACGAAGCTAAGGGTAAATGAAAACAGTGAATGTCTCTTATTTACCGCATCAATTTCAAAGGTTTTTTTTTTGCAATTTTATGACTAATCCAAATTTCGACGGTTTACAGAAAATAATAATAAAATAATATGTGAATAAATAATAAAAATAATTTAAACGCAGACAAAACTCAAAATCCTAGTTGTGCGTTGTGTTCTTTCGGCTAAAAAAACAAACCGAGTGAGCGCCGTGGAGAGTAACAATGGCAGGAGGGAAAATAAGGAAGCAGTGAATGTCTCTTATTTACCGCATCAATTTCAAAGGTTTTTTTGCCATTTTACAACTAATCCGAACTCCGACGATTTATAAAAAAAAGGAAATTGCATTGTATAATATTTTTTGTAAGTAATTAGTTTCTATAAAAGAATCTGTTTTCATATTTAAATAAAAAAGTAAAATTATTTATATATCCTTATAAAAAAGTACTATTCTTCTCCTTATATGCTTTTTACTTTATCAAAAAAATAATTTGTTGATTATCTTTTTTCTCATAAATTATAATTATGTAATTCTCTTTTTCTTTATTGTTCTCCACATATCCCTTTTGTTTAATTGATTCATCTATATAAATAATGATTTGTTGTTGAGATTATACTCCTCTAAATAAATATTTTATAAGGTATTGTAAATATAAAATCACAAATGTGTTTTTATAAGGTTAAAATTATAATACTAATTACCGTGAAATATATATATTAAATTATGTAGTGAAATATAAATATTGAAGTAATCATAATGAATTATACAATGATTATATATTGAACTATATATTAAACTATAAAATGGAATATATAGTTCACCATATATATAGTTGACTATATAGTTGATTATATATCATAGTGGACTATATAGTGATATATATATAGTTTATCCAGATCTGATTTTTTTGGTAAGAATTTGATTTTATCCATATTTGATTTTTCTCGTAAAAGTTGGAGATAGAAATTTTGAGTTTTTTTTACAAAAAAACATGGAAGAGAAAAAGAAAAAAAATGAATTGGTAAGGTATAATTGTCTACTTTTAAAAAAAAATTATATGAAAACTAAATATTTTGGGTAAATAATTTTGACATAAAAAACATTATAAATCTAATTTAATAATAAAATAATATGTGAATAATAACAGAAATAAGTTAAACGCACAAAGCAGACAAAACTCTAAAACCCTAGTTGTGTGTTGTGTTCTCTCTGTCGTCTAAAAAGACCAAACTGAGCGCCGTGGAGAGTAACCATGGCAGGCGGCAAAATAAGGAAGGAGAAGCCAAAAGCATCGAATCGAGCTCCGTCGAACCACTACCAAGGAGGAATCTCTTTCCACAAATCGAAAGGTCAACATATTCTCAAGAATCCTCTGCTTGTTGACTCAATCGTTCAGAAAGCTGGAATTAAGAGCACCGATGTGATTCTTGAGATTGGTCCTGGTACTGGAAATCTGACTAAGAAGCTTCTTGAAGCTGGTAAACAAGTTATCGCTGTTGAACTCGACTCTCGTATGGTTCTTGAGCTTCAACGTCGTTTTCAAGGCACTCCTTACTCTAATCGCTTGAAGGTAACAATTAAATCACATAAACTTGTTTTTGAGATTTTATTTACATAAAAGCTTCAATTGATTATCATTCTTGTCTCTGATTTGCGATTTCCAGTGTCTTGATCTGTTTTTGATGATTCCATTGTCATTTGTTCATGTTTGATTATTAAGGAATCTACGCTAGTGTTTGTTCTGTATCACTGACACAAAAGTGTCTGGTGACTCCATTTTTTATTGGTTCATTTCAGTTTCTTATAGATGCTAAAGTTAGTGTTTGCTGGCTGGTTCTGTTTTGTTTTGTTTTGGTTAGGTAATCCAAGGTGATGTGCTGAAGACTGAGCTACCTCGGTTCGATATTTGTGTGGCGAACATTCCGTATCAGATATCATCTCCTCTCACATTCAAGCTTCTCTTCCATCCAACGAGTTTTAGATGTGCTGTGATCATGTACCAGAAGGAGTTTGCTATGAGACTCGTTGCTCAACCGGGAGACAACCTCTACTGTCGTCTATCGGTCAACGCTCAGCTATATGCTAGAGTCTCGCATCTCCTCAAAGTCGGGAAGAACAATTTCCGCCCACCGCCAAAAGTGGATTCTTCTGTTGTTAGAATTGAGCCAAGGAGGCCGCAACCTCAGGTTAACAAGAAGGAGTGGGATGGGTTCTTGAGAGTGTGTTTCATCAGAAAGAACAAGACTTTGGGATCGATTTTCAAACAAAAGTCTGTTCTTTTGATGCTGGAGAAGAACTTCAAGACTCTTCAGGCAGTGCTAGCTTCATTGCAGAACAATGGCTCCAATGGTGAAGACGCTTTGAACTCTGCCATGGATGTTGGTGACCAGAGCATGGGAATTGAAGATGATGACAACGAAATGGATGATGATGATGACATGGAGATGGATGATGGAGAAGGAGATGGAGGAGAAGCATCAGAGTTTAAGGCGAAAGTTATGAATGTGTTGAAAGAAGGTAATTTCGAGGAGAAGAGATCTTCGAAGCTATCGCAGCAAGAGTTTTTATACCTTCTTTCGTTGTTCAACAAGTCTGGTATTCACTTCTCATAATCTGATAGTGGAAAGTTTTGTCCTTTTTGTTTGTTCGAATCAAAGGAGAAAGTATACCCTGTTTTCCTATTTGCGCTTTAACATTTGGATG
Organism: Aurinia saxatilis; assembly: GCA_900406295.1. NCBI lineage: Eukaryota > Viridiplantae > Streptophyta > Magnoliopsida > Brassicales > Brassicaceae > Aurinia > Aurinia saxatilis. Next base: position 27,210 of record OVAP01000476.1, read on the forward strand.
TAGTATTGAGTTATTCGAAACTATTATATCTATTCCTTGCTTTGAGTCGATTAAGATATGGCAAATTTGGCTAAAACATGTATAAAGTTTTTGCTTGGAGGTGCAAACTGAAACTAATGAGATTTTTGAACTGGTTGATGAACATCAACTGAAACAAACCAGCGATCTTATTGTCATTAAGATCTTGCTTAAACTTTTTATACGCACCGCAATGATAATAGAAATCCCCCTCTTAATGCTTAGCCTAATGCTTAGCAATACTCTAAACCCAATGACACCATGTCATAAGCCTTCTCCTGTCTAATATACAACACTACCGTAGAGTCACCTTGCTTTCGATATTGCTAATAATGTTCACAAGTCGATCTTGATCTATGGTTTTCCCTAAGAATCCATCCATTCCAGCTTTTATGGTTGCTTCTGCTTCCGGTGATCCAGGTTCAAAAGCGGATACAGCAAAAATTGGTATATGCACACCATATTTCTTCTCCGCTTTCCTAATTTCTCTGGTTGCTTCATATCCATCCATTTCTGGCATCTGCACATGAAACTTATATATGTATTAGAAAGTGACCATTTTTTGTAGATTGTGTTTATCAAAGGCAGATTATCGTTTGAATTACCTGGCAATCCATAAATATGTAATCAAATGGAAGCTTTTCTACCGAGCTTTGTTGCCCTCCTTGTGTAAGCAATTCACTTACTAATCTCACAGCTTCTTTTCCACTGTTGCATTGTTTAACCTCAAATACTCCCATTTTCTCTAGCTTTCTTGCTGCAAATTTAGATTGTAAAAGATTATCATCGACCACTAGAACTCTTTTTCCTCTTAAGATCTTATCGTTACTCGGCTTGGAAGTTCCTTGCTCATCCTCTAAAGGCTTTTTAGTACGCACAGATTTACCTCGAGTCTCTTGCTCTGAAGTTGTTGGTCCCATTATCGTCTTACCTAACTTTTTGTTGTACCTTACACCTGGCTCCTCTTCCTGGATTTCTGTATTGGTGTACCTTTCTTGCTCAACAGTTGCTTCTTTTGGCATAGTTCCTCCAAATTCAGGCAACATTTTCAACACTCGGTTAAGCCGCGATCCGTGCAAGGGCTTTAGATAACTAATATCCCCTCTGTCACCTCTCTCACCTACTGTTCCGTTAAGCCAAACAACTTTACACGATATGCCTTGATGCAAGCCTCTACGAAACTTTTCAACAACGTGGTCCAGCTCACACGATGGGCCGGCTTTCACATCAATCAGTAAAAGGACAAATGCAAGGAAACTGTTGCTTCTCCTTCTAGGAATCTGACTTCGTGAATCAACACTATCAGTACCCATCAAAGGTACCTCTCTTGATCTCGGACTTGATACTTCGTTTCTCATTGAACTTTGAGGCGAAAACCCAAAGAGTCTCTCCAAGACATGACTCAAAAGCTCCCATTTCTCCACTACTGTAATTTTGATTCCAAGACTCTTTATGTATTTCTCTGTAACTCTTCTTCGTTCTTCATCTTTAAGTAGAAGAACAACACGAGAATTCTCTTGCTTTGGACTTGAAGTGAGACATGTGTTGAATCTTGGACTCAAGTTCCGTAAGTTCATACTACTACTTCCTATCGAAGTGTTTATAGTCAGCCCGAGGTTGGGTGTAGATATGATGTACTCTCCTCCTGATTCAGTGTCCTGTTTCATTTTCATGTTATTCGCCGAAGACTCCAAAGTTGTCAATAGAACATTAAATTGAAAACAAGTGCCTTTCTCTCCCATTGCCTTTTCAGTGATTCGTATTTCTCCTCCCATTAATCGAACCTATAAAAGCATCGAAAGAAACATCTATGAGGTGAACAAAAGGAAAAGCCATCAACAAAAAGTTTTAGGCTGTTAGTAGCTTACCAAAGACTGTACAATGCCAAGTCCTAATCCAGTTCCTTGTTGTCCTTGAGCTGTTTCTCTGACCTGAACATAGTTTTCAAACACTGATTTACACATTTCCGCTGGTATTCCTTTACCTGTATCATCTACTTCAAACACAAACTCCATTGTGTTTGCATTGTTTCTTATGGAATTGGCAGTTTCGATTTCATAAGTTGATGATGACCGGTCTTCATTTCTGCAGAACATACATTTTGAAAACCTCGAGACACTTCCGTTACGGTCAGATGATGCTAGGATCACAAGATTCTTGGAACCTGGCCTTTGAGCCCAAGCTCGGATTGAAATGTGTCCGTCAACTGTGAACTTGACCGCATTGCTAACAAGATTGTTGAGAATTTGCTTCAGTTTGCCACCATCTCCTATCACATTCGAGTATTTGAAAATCGAGCTATCATGTAGATCCAAAACCACATCAACCCCTTTCTGCATTGCGGTAGGATGAAAAAAATCAATGACATCTTCAAGAAGATTCACTAGGTTGAACTCTTCTTCCTCTAAATGCATCTTCCCGCTTTCGATTTTGCTCATGTCCAAAACAGAGTTAAGCAGACCTGTTTCAAAAAAATATAACAAGATTTTCTATTAGTGACTAACACATAAGAGAAAGCTCAAAGCATAAAAGTCTTAGATACAAAAATCTTACCAACCAATTCCTTGGTGCATCTGTTCACTAGGTCAAGACTGGTGTCGAGCTCACAGCCATGTGCAACTTCTTTGCGGCAATCTTCAATCAAATTGGTGATCACTGCAAGTGATCCTCGAATATCGTGAGTAGCTCTTGCAAAAGCTTGAGTCTTGTTCATGCTTTTCCTCTCAGCTTGTTGTGTTGCTTCCATTTGGTTTATCAACGTTGCGCGCATATGCATCTCTCTTCTTGCTGCTCTCGCCATAAACATCACAAACACTAGAGGCCAGCACAAGCCTAAAACCATTGTCCCAATAAGCATATAAAGCGTTGCGTTCTTGATGCTTGTTCCTTCTCCTTTCTTCGGTAACATTAGTGTGTATTTCTGGTTAAAAAACCAAGATCATTAGAACAACCTCAGAAAAACTGATGATATCTCAGAATATGACATAACACTTACCAGAGGCACACCAGAAACTTCCAGAACAGAGCAAAATGCTTGATAGTCCGATTTTTCGATCTCCACCTTGTAGCCACCAGAATTGCAATTTCCCGGTATGCATTGAGGCTGGACAGATTTCGATTCTCCACCAAAGCAAATCGAGCCATTGGAGATGGTGACAGAAGCATTCAGTGAACCTTGTTGAAGAAGCAAAGTCTCGTTATGAGTCCAAATGTGAAGCTCTCCACCATGTAGATTCAAGACACCGGATAAAGGCTCAACCGAGAACCCTAACAAAACAACACCTTTCTTGCTGTACAAGCTAACCACGCTCTGAAACAGAGGCGTGTTATCTTCTCCTCGAAGACCCGATCCCACAAAGGAGGTAGTCTCATTTCTCTGTGCTGCTTGAAACCAGTCCGTATCGGTTACATTTAACCACAGAGATTTCGATGCATTCCCGGTAAGACGACCGTTTGTCTGATCAACGGTTTGAGTATACCAAGTGTAGTCTCCATCACCTGAATTTGACGAAGAATTGGCAAAAACAGCAACACTTGTGTTTAACTCTGTGATGTAAGAAAACAAGAGACCGTCTGTACTAATGTACGAAACTTGTGAGACTTGAGGGATCGTTGAGTAAGCTTGAAACAACGCTGGTGCAATCTTGAAGAACAACAACAAAACATTATATAGTTATGTAACAATAACTTAAATTGGTCATAAGCATATAATAGAGTTGTAATAGTATAATAACCTTTGTTTCAATCTCTGTGAACTGAGTAGTAACATAAGAATCTACAACTCTTGCTAAACCGATTGAGGATAAATTGGTGTTCGGATAAATGAATATTCCAATGTTTTCGATCAACGAAACCAGATCTTCAGTGACTAAATCGACTTCATTTGTGATGTTCTTCGTTGTTGTAACCCAAATCTTAATCGGTATGACTCCAAAAACACCCACTAGAAGTGCCTACAATTTATTCATGAAATATACATACAAAAATTAAATAAGCACAAGTTATAGAACAATCGAAACGTATATACTTTTGATAAATTAATCATGCATGTGTTAAGGTTCGAAATTAATGTGAGATTACAAGTACCTTAAAACCCTAAAACCACCGCCCAAAAAAACCCTAGATAATCATCGTATCATAACACATAAAAACCCGTATTTCAGAGCCATATATTAATCATAATCACCCCGTTTTTGACTCTTTTCCCAATTTATTCGAGCAAGTAGAATTGAATAGCCTAAACCTTAGAACGTCGATAGACGAAGAGATACGTTAAGCCAAAACCTATGTGCGTAAGATTGAAACAAAACTGATGATCGGAACTTTAGTGACTCTTCTGATAATCTAATACGTGACGTACGGTATTAAGAACAATTTTCATAAATAGAGAGAATCATCGTATGAAAAAGGTTAGTTAAAACACATAAAAAATATGATAATATGAAGTGATGTAGAAGAAGAATTACCAAGATGATGAAGACTACAAAGGGATGAGAAGTGACAAATTTTGTAACTTTCACCATCATTTCTGTAAATTTGTAGATCCACAAAATAAAATTTAAGTATAAATCAAACTAATTTAAAGTGTATCTCTTTATCCCTTAGTTGCCTTGATTTTTTAAGATCCCTTTCTATATTTTTAGAAAATTATATTTAACATAAGTTTCGTTTATATTTCATTTTAATCCTTAGCATTTTCAAAAAGTACCTTCGTGGCACACAGGTGTATATAATCCGTGTGTATATATATATACATGCATATCTGTAAATTACCATAGGCAGATATATTTATAGATTTTCCAACAAAGAAAATCTTAATCTCAAATGCAACAATAATATTTATGTACCACAGAGGTGGGGAAAGGAAGGTTAGTACAAACAAATCATAGTAATAAATATAACAATCATCTCGTTTTAAGTAATAATCTCAAGCATATTAGGATTCTAAGATTTAACCTAAATTCTATTCAATTCAATCTTGTGAACTTGATTACTCTCTACATAAAAACCAAAGAATTCAAACCTCAAATTTTAAACTAAAATTGTGTTTAAACATTATAAGAATATGAAAAGGTTCGTCAAAGAAGTCAGGATTTGACCTTTGAAAAAATGAGTGAGCAATGCGAAATTGTGTGAACCATGAACATAAGACAGAAGTCCGGACATCCTTTATATGCAGAGATTTTATGTGTGAATGTTTACATGTATGAATGTCTTAGACTCTTAGGGTGTATTTATACAGGTAAAATGAAAAGATAATGATGTTTAATGTATGCAGATTCACAAATTAATTCAGTTTTTGGAGTAACCAACAAAAAATTCGGCTGAAAAACTTTCTAAGATGTTCTTCCGTCTTATGCATATGTAATATTTTTTTCCGACTGACATATAATACAAACTGTGGTCCTAAATCCAACGATAAATCAATATTGATACCATGGAGATCTAATACTCCATATGATTTTACATATGATTTTTTATTCAATCAAATGAACACTCTACGGTGTAACTCTCTCCACAACACACGGTACAAGCGATCTTTAAATTGATGAAACGAACACCACTTACGGATAATTACTCCACGATGCAGTTCTCCTCGCAATACGGATCCACGTCGAATAGTACTACATGCACCACACCTACGACAGACAACTCTCTCTGCTATTCACGAGACCACGACAAACTGATATGCCAGTATCACCCTGGACCTTCGTTAAGCTTGTATATCATTTAATCTGTAAAATATGTGTTCTCTGAGGATCGAATTTGGCGTACAAATTTGAAAAACCCGCGGGAAAAAATACACTATTTATGCTTACTTAAGTATAATTTTTTTTTTTTTAATCCTCATCAAATTAATTTTGGGTCAAATTCTTCTGATAGTACTCTAATGAAACCAATACAAATTGCTAAAATAGAAGCTTTATAATCAAATGGCGGTTATTAATAAATTTTGAGGTTAAGTAATAAATGCTGGAGAAGTGAAAAGTGTTTTTCCAAATTAATTTGAGATTTTTATTCTAGTAAAGTTTCACTATTATTACAAAAAACAAGAGATTATTATTTATTTCCCACAAACTTACAACACCCTTGTAAAAACTTACAACATCCATCCAAAAATATTCATAAATCATTAAACCATTTTAGCACTTTTGTGCAGATTCACGGATTGGTTTTAGGTTTCGACATTACTTTTTTTGTATATAAATAATTTAGGTTAAGAAATTTTTATGATAATGTCGTTTGGTATCATGCAAATGTGATAATCCCTTAATTGTGCTCTTAAGTCCAATGGTAACTCAATATCGACACCATACAAAATTTTTATGGGAACAATACTATAAACATGGATTAAAGTCCAGCAATAATATATTGGATGTAGCAACAAACTAAATTTCTTTAGTAAGATGGTGATATTCATAAGTTTTAAGGTTACATGATAAATCGTGATGTAAGATTTCACGAAATTAGGAAGTTAATACCTTCGAGATCATCTTAGACAATACGCATTTATAGAAAGTAGGGTTGATATGCTCACTTTTTATCTGGATAAGTCGGATTTATAAGTTTTTATAAAAGAATATGCTCTCTCCTTCTTCATTTTGAAAATCTCTCTAAATATTTTATTAATATTTATTTGTTTATAATTTTTTGAGAGATTTAGTGAGAGACTCTCATTGTGAGTACTCTAATAATTACAAAAACATAGGTGATTCATCAAATTACTATTTTCTCCCTTTGAAACATTTTCTTGCATTACTCTATTTTTAGAAAAGAAAAATATTAATATATGACAATCAGCTGATGGTGTACATATGTTAAGCAACCCACAAACGGGAAAGAAAAGAAACAAAAGTAAAGATAAAAGTAAAAAATGGTAAAAGAACTTAAAGGTGTGATGAATGCCATTGTAATGGTCATCAACTATTTGGTGATTTTCTTAAGGGATTTCTTTTCTTAATCTTGATAGGTAATCATTTATGACATATGAATCTAGTAGAAATCTTGAATTATTATGTGTGATTCGTTTTAGGACTAGTCTCTAATTTTTCAAATAAGGCATAACCTTAAACATCTTTAAAGGTTAATTATTAAATATATCAGTTTGCATTTAAAGAAAAACATTTTATGAAAGAAAATGTTTATTTTCAAGCTAACATTTCAATATACATATATATGGTTCACCAACACAGGAGGAATTTATTGATGTCAGTATTTTCCAAGGCTCCAAGCAAACGTGCGCCGCATGAGATATGTGGTATATGAAGCTTGGTCAGGAAAAATGTGATGAGTCATGCATGCCAAGGGAAGGTTTTCCAGGAGGGGAGTGTCGAGTTGAGGGGACAAAAAAACTTTGCATGTGTTATCAATGCTAATTGAAATCCATTACTATAATTTTTTGTATCATTTATATTTTGAATATAGGAGGTTGTGGGCATGCGTCCATATATACCCTCAGACCGAGATCAGAACATGTTATATAATCTTGTCCCAAAATTTCATTATAAGTAATAATAATAATAAGGAGATTGTATTCAACCAAACATTTAGAATTATTTGAATTTTGATGTGACTTTTACTTAAAAAATCTTCTTAAATACCTTTAAACAGAGCCGGATCTTACATATTTGGGGCCCTATACGAAATAAAATTCTAAGATTTTGACTTTTAAGGTATATGTGAAACAGCTATAGAAAGAAAAATGTAAAAATGTATGTTTTTAATACGAGAAATAAAACAATATCCTCAAAACAGTAACAACAATGGATGACTCTAAAAAACAACTCTTCTTGCGGTTTTTCCTGCGAAATCATTTATCAAACTAATATAATCAAGATTTTTAACCATGGATTTTTCGATCGATAGCATAGCCAGTCCATTTAACCTTTCTTGTGACATAGTCGATCGTAAATAAGACTTTATCAACTTCAGCTTAGAAAAACTTCTTTCAGCGGAAGCGACTGAAACCGGAATGGTAAGCATTATCCTATATGCAATCCATGTATCCGGGTAACAGTTCTGAACCCTCTTCAAATAATTCACCACTTCAACAGTCTTTTTAAAATCTTTTGGTAGAACTTCTTTGAAGACTTTGATTTCCGAGAATAACTCCTGCCCATCAATATCAGAATTTT
>OVAP01000477.1:0-35316 GCA_900406295.1 Aurinia saxatilis
ATTTCAGGTATTGATCGATCGACCGCATAATCTGCCATCGACCGAAAGGTGGCTCAACCGATCGATCATAAACCAAAACCCCTTCATTTTGCTGCTTAACTCGAGTGAACTTGGATGTGCTACTATGTACACTCCGCTCTTTGTGGATACGATCCGTAAGTACTACTGCGAGACTTGTGCGCTTGCGGAAAATATTTTGGGCGAAAACTAATTTCCATCAAGTTTTTGGGCGCCGTTGCCGAGGAGAAACATTGACCACTAGCATAACAATCAAACTCCAGACTAACGCTTTTTATCATAAATCTTTTTCATGTTTTATTTTGTTTTAGTAATTTTAGGCATTGATCGATCGACCGCATAATCTGCCATCGACCGAAATGTGTCTCAACCGATCGATCAGTTCATACGACCGATCGATCGTAAACCAAAACCACTTCATTTTGCTGCTTAACTGGAGTAAACTTGGACGTGCTACTGTGTACACTCTGCTCTCTGTGGATACGATCCCTAAGTACTACTGTGAGACTTGTGCGCTTGCAAAAAATATTTTGGGCGAAAAGTAATCCCCATCAAGTTTTTTTGCGCCGTTGCCGAGGAGAAACATTGACCACTAGCATAACAATTAAACTCCAGACTAAGCTTCCCTTATTTCATTTATAGTTCATTTATTTTCTGTTTTTGCATTTTTATAATCTTGTTTCATTTGTTTCAGGTACCAACTCATGGCACTACGAAACAATGGAGGGTCTGATAGCACCCACCGACACTACCCACCTCGCATGAGACCCTACTCTACTAGGGAACCTCGCAGTGGCTTCTCGATGCCAACACCTGAGCCCATGATCTTTGAGCGACATCAGATCCATCTAGGGAATCAGCATGCATTCATGCAATCTAGCCATTTCCATTATGGGGGCCCTAACGGAAGAATCGAAGAGATGCTCGGGCAGATCTTGACCAAACAAAGGAACTTTGAAGAAGAAATAGGCAGTATATTCGACTCAATGGCTGCTAGGTTTGTTGGGATTGAATCAGAAATGAGACACCTAGGGAAGGTAATCCATAGCAACTTGATGACTCTCAATGAGAAATCCAGAGAAATGCACCAACTGAGCTACACCACAAGGAACAACAAAGCTGAGCTAGATGATAACATCAATACCACTAGAGACCGCATCAATGAAGAAAAGGGATAAATAACGGAGATGAAAACCAACCATGGGAGGTTCCAGACAGTCTAAGCTATTAACAACAATGTGAAACCCATCAAAGATGAGATTCAGACACTGGAAGGAGAACTCGTCCAAATCAAAGACCGCCTTTCAGAGATTGAGGATCAGTCAGAGTTGTCAAAGGAGAGAGCAAAGATAGAATACGACAAGATGAACCACTCGATGGACTGCATGCCATATTCGATCAATGGAAGCATCAAACCACTCAAAACGCCATCCAGCTAGTCGGCCTCAGACTTGGGAAGGTATACGATGCTGAGGAAGACAGTGAGGAAGCCCGACCTATAGTGTTGCACATTGAAGAGATGTCGGACATTAATGACCGATCAATGACAGACAATACCACTGATCGATCACTGCAACCAAATCGAGGAAATCTCTACATCAACGTGCTCGAATGGATGCTAGAAGAGGAATACATGGAAGAAGACCACCCAGTACCAGAACGGGAGCCAACAACAGCTGGAGTCAGGGAACTCTACGAGGATGAAATGGAGTATGTTATTACAGAAGTCAGAAACATCCCTTGCCACATGAGCTTTAACGAAGGCATGATGTTACGACTGCTGCATAAATACCTAGAGGTATGGCCCCCCGGAGAAAGTCGAAGAACTCTTCTACAAGATCAAAAGAGAAACTAGCTCTACCTCGCGCCAACTCTACCGAACAAATGACCCATGAAGGTACACAATCCCAATCTCGATCAACAATAAGAGGTTTTTAAACACTATGTGTGATACAGGAGCCTGCTTAAACATGATATCGAGAAAGGATGCACGGTCAGCCGACATTCTTAAATATGAGGAGGTAGCGAGACCAGTCATGTTTGTCGATGGCTCGTTTGGGAATGTCATAGGGGTCGCTAAGGATGTCATGGTCAGAATTGAAGGATGCTTCATACACACTGACTTTATGATCATGAATACAGATCACAGGCCATCATCCTTCATAGTGCTGGGAAGGCCATTCCTCTACTCAACAAGAGCTCAGATTGATATGGTGAGAAGGACAGTCTGTTTGACCTTCGTCAATAAAGAAATATTCTATTTGGCAGCAGCACAAGAGATTCCAAAGTTGGGGAAAGAATGGGAAGATGGTGGAAAACTGATAAAGAAAGCAAGGCATCGACCGAGTTCACCAAACACTGACACTGAAACTCTGAAAAGCTTCTTCGGCCTATTTTCTTGAACAATACTATAGCAGATTCATTTCCCATAATTGTCATGAAGATTGAAGAAGAGCTCGAGGCCTCAGATCGATCGGTCACGGGAGAGAACTTCGATCGATCGCCAGAGGAGGAACCTCAGCCGTCCGACCATCCACCGGAGAACTAAAAATCTCTAAACCATGTCGAGCTAACCGACTTTAAACAAAAGCGCTGAGTGGGAGGCAACCCACTGGTACGTCTTAGATTAAGTTTTTTTTAATGTTTTTGTTCATGTCTCAGGAAATAAGATTCAAAGATTCAACCATGAGGATGCAGACTCGATCGATTACCTTAACAGCAATCGATCGATCGTCCAGTTCACAAGCTTCACTTCACTATCTAGATGGAAAGTCGGAGGCCACTGATTCAAATCAACTGGTGATCCAGGAGAATGATGCATGCTTCAACACTAATCGAGAGAGAGTAAGAAATCAGGAGAATCACGTTGTGGTTCGATGGATTGATGGCAGCATCGATCAATGAAGACTCAGAGTGATGAATACTTCCTCATTTCAACACGGCAAATGATGATATACTGATGTTGTCAGGTATAAATCATTTCCTATCTATGTAAACTCCTTTCAATTCCAATAAGACGAAGAAGGTCACTCGATACACTTGAAGACAATGAGGTAACCATTTTCCATTTCTATATCAATCCATTTCAATTCCCATTTCGCTCTCATAGCTTGTCAACATCGGGGACGATGTTATTCAAGTCTAGGGGTATTCCTCGTTATTTAACTCGTTTGTTTCTTTTGACGCACTTTTGCACTCATTTAAAAAAAATTATTGAGTCAAAAACGTTTTATTGAGTCAATCCAGGTCTGGAACAAGGACCTTACTCACAACTTGACTCGGCCTAGTGACCATCTTTACAAGACTGCCCCGAGGCACTTGTTTCAAAAACCCCATACTCAAGATTCCCCAGCACATCTCGGTTTGCACGTACTTTAATAATTCTGATTTCTGACTCTATTTTATTTGGACCTTAACCGGATTATAATCTTTCTTGTTGGAGGTATTAGACTTGGAAAAAAAAATCCATTCAGGAGTTCTTATCCACTTTACCACTCTCTTGCTGATCCTGAATGGTCAACTTATCTTAAGTTGCTACCAACCCATAAACCTAACCTATTTTCAAACCCCATGCAGTCTCTTTTTCTTTCTTGCCTTATATGCAGTATGTGTAAAACGGTCGGAGAGATGAGACCAACGCAGTTTTTCCAATCACTCGTGAAGACTGGCAAAAAAGCATGCTTCGATCTTAATACATGCATGGAGATTCAAAGAGAAGGTTTCAAAGCTGATTTCCCTGGCAATATTTCATCAAAATCAAGGTAAAATCCGTGCCTTGATCTATATGGTGAAAGCTTCATTGTAAAAGAAAAAAAATAATAATAATAAAGGATCCGAGGATGTTCAAGAAATCAGGGGTCAAAATGAAGAAAGGTGGAAAACATGTAAAGGAGTCCGAGGATGTTCAAGAAAACTTTAGATTTCTTTGAAGAATCTAAGTCTGGGGGAGGAACCCTAAACACACTAGCCTCACCTCTAAATATTAGCCCCCTCTCATTACACACCGAGCCAGTTTTATCTAGCTGATATTTTCCAGTAAGAAAGCTCATGCAAAATAAATAAATATAGAGAGTCGAAATTTCGGTACCTTTAGGGTATTTGAAGGTTGATATTCCTGTTGGACCAGTTAAGAGAGTTGTGGTGGGAGTATGAGATGAGAACTTTTGGCAGGATTGTCGAGATGACCATCACGAAGCTGCACCTCTAAGTTGTGATACAAGTAAGCGAGTTCCTAACTTTTCAAACTTATTTCCCTTCTTAGAATGTGTTTGTTCGAGGACGAACAAAGCTAAGGCTGGGGGATTTCATAGTAATGATATTTTACCGCTTTTTATATGATTTGCGGTGTTTTTAATAAAGAAACTATTTGATTTGAAGTATAAACTACTAGATTTCACATTATTTTATTTGCAAAGTGTTTTTGTGAAAACAATGCACTTTAGGTCACAAATGGACATTTTCTACCAAGTTCAACAAGTCAACATCAGAAGTCCAGACCCAGATGAAGAAGATGTTTATTTTGAAATGAAGTGAGTAGTTAGGACAATAAGGCCACGTGAGTTAGCTTTCACATGGGCTTGGAATCGAGTCATTAGCCCTCAGAAGTAAGAAGTTAAGCCCAAATTACTGAAGGAGTATCCAGAAGCCCACAAGACATGAAGGCCCAATCGATCGGACCAGAGGCCCACCGATCGATCGAGGCCCATTTTTGTCAGAGAAGGTTCGAGAACAAATTCAGATATACACTGTTGCATTCGGATAGATATTTGATTACGTTGGGGATAAACATAGAAGATATTGAATCTTCAAAAACGTGTTTAAATATATCAATCGATCGGTGGAAAAGCTACGACCGATCGATCAGAAGAAGATAAACACAAATATTTGGATTCTCATCCAAATATTCTTCCTGATTTAACTCGGCCAACATCTCGACCCTCTCCACTATAAATACAGAAGACTGAAGTCCGAGAGAATAGTAAAAAAACTCTCTAAAGCTTTCAGGCATCCATGCTAACAGTTTACCCGTTTCTTTTAGTTTCTTTACTTTTATTGCTTTGATCATTGCTTCAAGGACGAAGTTTGTAATCTCTGCACTCCAGAGAAGCTATTTTGAACCCTCTTTTAATACAAGCAATTTTCATTGTCATTATGTCTACTTTTACCATGTCTGAGTAGTCTTTTAGTTAGGAATAGGATTTTGATAGGAGGAATCATGGTTTGCTAGATAGACAATAGGATTATGTAATGAGTAGTTTATAGGCTTACTTTCATATCAGAGCTTAATATAAATCATAGGATAAATCTGCTACTAATACACCACTTAGAGTAAGAGATCTAGAACTTGATAGTGAAAGTTTTACTATTTATAGTTTAGTAGGATTTGATTTCTTAAACTTAATGCCTAGATTGTTTGGTTGATCAGCCCACATGTTCTCTTTCTGAAAAGATATATGTTAGAGTTAACTCGGATACTAATTGAACTAGATGGCTAAGTCTGACCATAAGGATAATCAGTTATTAGTGATTTCAACTATATAGTCTAGACTAGGATTTACATAGTTACTACCCTGAATAATTCAAACTGTGATCCTCTGATGCATTGCCTGGCATCCTAATGCTTTTTATCATAAATCTTTCTCACGTTTTATTTTGTTTTACTAATTTCAGGCATTGATCGATTCACCGCATAATCTGTCATCGACCAAAAGGTGTCTCAACCGATCGATCAGTTCATACGACCGATCGATCGTAAACTAAAACCACTTCATTTTGCTGCTTAGCTCGAGTGAAATTGGACGTGCTACTGTGTACACTCTGCTCTCTGTGGATACGATCCCCAAGTACTACTGTGAGATCTGTGCGTTTGCAGGAAATATTTTGGGCGAAAACTAATCCCCATCACCTGCACACAATAAAACACCAAAAGATCAGAAGATTTTCACAATCCTCAGTCCCCTCTTCCTTAGCCATACTAAGGCTGAACTATTGTGGTGTAAGGGAATCCCACAACAATCCAGCGACTAAGGGACCTTCGCAAGAAGTACTTCCCTGACATCTTATTCTTCTCAGAAACCAAAAACCTTGATGCCTTTGTCTTGGACACTCTGGCCTGGCAAGATTGTAGCCATCATCATCTGGTCCCTCCTCATTCACATGGTGGTGGGGGTTCAGCTTTGCTTTGGAAAGAGGAGTTGTCTCTAGAAGTCCTCTCCTCAGATTCCAACTACATAGACACAAAAATAAGGTATGAGGGCAAATGCTTTTATGCAACATTTATCTATGGGGAACCAGATAGAACAAAACGAAAAGGAGTATGGAAAAAGCTAATGACCTTGAGACATAACAAAGAATCCTCCTGGTTCCTTACTGGAGACTTCAACGAAATTGTGGACTGCTCAGAGAAGAAAGGAGGGATCACCAGACCTGAGAGATCATTTGTGGATTTCAGATCTTTCCTTTCTGAGATAGACCTCTATGACCTGCAACACTCGGGCAATTACCTATCTTGGAGAGGTAGCAGACACTCTCATACAGTTCTTTATATATTGGACAAAGCAATGGGAAACTGCTCTTGGATGGAAGATTTTCCTATTGCCAGATGTGTGTACCAAAGATTTGAAGGCTCTGATCATTGCCCCTTGGTATCCTTTTTCTCAAACAAAGTGAACAAAGGAAAAGGATTGTTTAGATTTGATAGGATATTTAATGAGAATGAAGAAGTGAAACAGCTCATCCACATCACTTGGAATGCCATCTCCAATCTCTTAATGTCCCAAAGAATCTCAAAGTGTAGGCAGGCAATCACAGCATGGACCAAACAGCAGCTGAAACATAAGAAAAATTTCATTGAAGGAAAACAGAATTCTCTAGAGAAAGCCATGTCAAACCCATATTCAGATGATGCACTAATCAATGATATTAACCTAGAGCTTGGTAAGGCATACCAGGAAGAGGAAGCTTTCTGAAGACAAAGAAGCAGACAACTCTGGCTTAACTTGGGAGATAAGAATTCAAGATACTTCCATGCCTCAACAAGAACACGCAGAATCATCAACAAAATCTCAGTGCTAGAAAAAAGTGATGGAGAAGCAGTTTATGGGCACACAATATTACCTCAACGATCACTGATTATTACCAAAAGCTCTTCACCTCCCAGCCGGGCGACAAAAAAGAAATAGTGGACAAAGCTTTGAAGCCACTTATCACCAATGAGACAAACACTAAGCTGACAGTAACACCCACTCCATCAGAGATAAAAGCAGCACTCTTCTCCATCCATGCTGATAAAGCACCTGGACCAGATGGCTTTTCAGCAGGCTTTCATCAGGAAAGTTGGGATTCACTAGGACCAGCAATCATAACAGAGATAAACGGGTTTTTTGCTTCTGGAATCTTACCTGCAGACATCAACAAAACTCACATCAGGTTGATTCAAAAAGTAAAAAGTCCAAAAACAGTTGTTGACTATAGACCTATAGCACTATGCAATGTCTATTACAAGATTATCTCAAAGATACTTACCAGAAGGCTCCAATCCATCCTCCAAAGCTTGATCTCATAAAACCAGTTAGCCTTTGTACATGACAAGACCATTACACACAATATTCTGATCACCCACGAAATGCTTCATTTCCTCAAAACCTCAAAAGCTACAAAAAGGTGTTCGATGGCTATTAAAACTGATATGACAAAGACCTATGACAGACTATAATGGGAATTCATAGAATTGGTATTACATAGACTCGGTTTCCCCCCTAAATGGATCCAATGGGTTATACAATGCATCTGCATTGTGTCCTATTCCTTCCTCCTAAATGGCTCAGTGGCATGCCATGTCATCCCTCCCGAGGAATCAGACAAGGAGACCCACTATCTCCCTACATATTCATATTATGTGGTGAGGTCCTTTTTGGTCTATGCAAACAGGCACAAGAAGATGGTACATTACCTGGACTGAGAGTCTCCAAAAGAAGCTCAGGATCAACCATCTTTTGTTTGCAGATGACACCATGTTCTTTTGCAAAACAAGTACAACAAGCTGTCAGGCCCTAAACAAGATCATCAAACTCTATGAAGAAGTTTCAGGACAAAAAATTTAACTGCCAAAAATCTGCCATCACCTTCTCATCCAAGATATTTCAGGAGGAAAAAGACAGAGTACAACAAGCTCTAGGAATCTCAAAAGAAGGGGAAAATGGAAAGTACTTGGGCTTACTTGAACTGTTTGGAAGAAGAAAGAAAGACTTGTCCAGTCTTATAGTGGATAGGATCAGGCAGTGAGCCCTCAGCTGGTCCACAAAGTTTCTCTCTTCTGCAGGGAAACTGACCCTTTCCAAATGTGTCCTGCAAGCCATGCCTACCCATACTTTATCCTGCTTCAAAATTCCTGTGAACCTCTACAAAAGAATCAATTCAACACTAACACGCTTTTGGTGGGACTCAAACACTAATAAAAAAAAATATGTTTGATTGTCTGGGAGAAGCTTACCAAAGAAAAACACCTTGGAGGCCTGAGTTTCAGAGATATCCAGCTCTTTAATGACGCTTTACTGGCAAAAATATGATGGCAAAAACCTCACCAAACCCAATTGTCTCCTAGCAAAGATGCTCGTTGGTAAATACTGCCACTCATCCACTCTAATGGATTGCACTCCCCCATCTTCCTGCTCTCATGGCTGGAGAGGTATCCTCAGTGGCAGAGACCTCCTGAGATCACAGTTGGGCATTGCTCTTGGGAATGGACAAACAAACAAAATATGGCAAGCTCCTTGACTCTCCACCTCAACCCCACAAATCCCAATGGGCTCTGCAACAGACGTGTCCAAAGAATGGTTAGTATCTGATCTACTCATACCAGGTACAAATGAGTGGGATACCCAGAAAGTCGACTCACTATTCCCAAATATGGTGAATGATATTCTAAAACTCAAACTAAGCAAAATTGGAGCACAAGATCGTTTTGTCTAGCTATGAAATCCCTCAGGCGTATATTCTTCAAAATCAGGCTACCATGCCTCTCAGGCCACACCACCTGCACACAACAATCCCACCTCAGACAACACTCAACTTTTCAACTAAAACAAGCTCATCTGGAAACTACAACTCTCACCAAAATTAAAGCTCTTCCTATGGAAAGCTATGAATGGTGCTTTACCTGTGGGTACCTAGCTCGCAACCCGAGGAATTCAAGCACAAGCAGCTTGTATATGATGTGGCCAACCAGAGACAATTGACCACCTCCTCTTCCACTGTGATTTTGCAGGTAAGGTTTGGAGTATGGCCCCTCTCAAGCAATCTTTCGTTGTCTCCCAAGCTACAACTCTCCAAGAGGGTCTAGCATATTCTGACCAGCTTGTGTGCCTACCTCCAACAGGCCTTCACTCGACCCCTCTCCTCCCTGGATTTGTTGAAACTTATGGCTATCAAGAAATAAACTCATCTTCAACAAACATCATAACACATAACAGGAAACACTTACAAACGCAGTGAAGAGTGCCCGAGAATGGCAGCTAGCGCAGATCCAAACAGTCAAACCTCCGTCGCCCCTCCACACAATCCCCAACCCGATTAACCAAGTTACCCCTCGCCTTACTACAGACGCTTCATGGAACTCGGATCGGAAGATAGCGGGACTTGGATGGATCCTCCGGGACGACAATAACTGGCTCATCAACTCCGGTACCCAGACCGTCTACCACATCTCCTACCCGTTGATGGCTGAGGCCCTGGCAATTAGAGAAGGCCTAACCAGAACTCGGACCCTTAGCCTCCGACAGTTCCAAGTGGTCTCTGATTCCCAAACAATGATTCGATTGATTAATTCGAACACATCTTATACCAAGATCTACGGTATACTCTCTGATATCACCATTCTCTCCAAAGATTTTCTAGAAATCAACTTCTCCTTTGTACCGAGATCAGCCAATGTTGAGGCTGATACTCTAGCGAAGAGGTTCCTTATTAGCCTTTGTAAACTCTTCCGGTTAAATCCCGTTTTTATTAATTGCAATATTTTCCTTGGAAAAAAAAAAAAAGTTGTGAGAAGAGAAGTAATCAAGCCTGCTTCTCCTTCACCTCGTGAACGCCTTCAACTCTCCATCTTCGATCTCTTTTCTCCCGGGATTTACGTGCCCATCATCTTTTTCCACTGAAGATTTCGTCACTGTGTCACCATCCGAGATCGTTTCAAAAAATCTAAAAAGCTCCCTCTCCGAGACTCTCGCACGTTTCTACCCGCTCGCGTGACGGATAGAAGGCGTCTCCATCAACTGCAACGACGAAGGAGCCGTTTTCACTGAGGCATGCACCGATTTCCTTCTCCATGATGATTTCTTGAGAAACCTCAGCAGTGACTCTCTTGAAAGATTTGGCCCAACTATTGCCGCTGGAGATTCCGCAACAGAATGGCCATTGCTGAGTGTTAAGATCACTTTTTTCGGGTCCGGATCAGGAGTGGCTGTCTCTCATAGGATCTGCGACGCGGCCTCATTGTTGACATTCGTGAACGACTGGGCCGCTACATATGCAAAAGGGAAGTCAAATGATACTATTATTACGTTTGCCGAGACCACCATTTATCCTCCTCCTTCTCGTCCTCTTCCTATCTCTTTAGAGCTTCCATCTAATGCCAGATTGGCAAACAAGTGCGTGACAAATAGGTTCGTTTTCGAGGCCTCAAAGATCGCTGAGCTGAAACGTAACACTGCTAGCGAAAGCGTCTCGGTACCTACACGTGTGGAAGCTGTTTCGGCGCTCATCTGGAGATGTGCCAGAAACGCCTCACTCTCTAACTTGAAGGTTTCAAGGCCAACTTTGATGCTTCACGTGATGGACTTGCGGCTTAGGATTCCATCTACTGTTTTATCACGGGATGCGGTGGGAAACTTACAAACAGGAATCGCTCTGAATGACGAGGCAGGAAGGCCAAAGAAGGAGCCAACAAGGTGATTAAGAAGAATCTCCAAGGTGGTACTCTTGGTCAGTATTTGTTGAGTGTGATCGGAAATTTCGTGTCAGAACTCAAACCGGACATAGACTTATACTCAATGTTTAGCTGGTGCAAAAAGTCTTTCTACGAAGTTGACTTCGGGTGGGGTACTCCGGTCTGGCTTGGATACACCACGGATAACGACAACCAAGTGTGTGTCGGGCTGGTTGATTCAAAAGATGGTGAAGGTGTAGAAGCATGGATAGCCTTACCAGAGCAAGACACGCCCGCGTTACTCCGTGACCAAGACTTCCTTGCTTATGCTGTTTTAAACCCCCCAGTCCTGATTTAAACAATGTCTGGATGCAAATCGGCATGAATACGCATCTAAGGTTTTCTTTGCTTGATTTAATTGCATTTATCTTGTTATTTGAATAAGGAAAACAATCCTTTCAAGTTTTATGTTGATTTACTTCTTGTGTATCAAGTTGGTTTGTTTGTTATGCCACCTTGCTTTTCCAAGTATTTGCACTGATGCTGTTCGTAGTTTTTGACTGATTTGAGGCTGTTACACATATAGAATATCTGAATATAACATGGAATGGGTATATTTTCACAAAAGGATTGAGTTTAGACGAGAGATGATTGAACCAAAACCGAAAAGTAAAACAAAAATCAGCTTTAATTCAGTCATGAGTAAAGTTCTCTTTCATAAATTTTCTTTTTGTTAAAAAGTACTAATAAACTAACTGATTAACAGTTTCAGTTTACAAAGGGAACACCAGAAGGAACTTTCTGTGCGTAGTCCACATACTGTCTCCCAAAAAACTGTTTCAAGTAATGCTCCTCATAAGGTATTCTCTCCGCAAAAAACCGCCACACCACAACCGTAAATGCAATCGTCGAAACAGGATTACACAGCATCACTTGGGTCCCAACAGACCAAATGAGAAACCCCGAGTAACTTGGATGCCTCATGATTTGATACACTCCTTCCGTCACAAGCCTGTGATGCTCCTCATGGCGAATCTTTATAAGGTGCGTGAACGATCTACCCGCTGTGATTATTGCGGTTTTGCGGATGATTTCTCCAATAACGATCATTGTTAGACCAAAATTGCTGATCCACCAGTGTTGCTTCAGCCCCGGGAACAGAACAATCTCGATTAGGTACTCAAGAACTGAGATTAGCATTGCTAAAACATAGTGTTTGGTGATCAGTAGTGAGCTTAAAGTTACTCTCGATGCTCCGTGAATAGCAACTGCGAGAATGTATTCCGATGTGTGGAAGAAGATTATGGCTACAAACATTTGAGATAATTGCCTAATGCTGGTTTCACTAAAGATCTCTGCCATTGTTTCTTTACAAGGATTTAACTCAAACCTGAAAAATACACGAGTAACAGACCTGAGAGGATGTTATTCACAATTCGAGAAGTTCCAAGAACATCATTGGCCAAAGATGAAACACAATAAGCATTCAAGTAAAATCCAATCTCAACTCTCACTTTGCTCTTAAAAACCAAATCTCAAGAACACTAAGCTGAATCAATGTAACAGACAGATGATTCTGTGGCATCAGCCTAGTGATCATACTAGCTTCTGTGTTTAATGTTCATCTTAAAACTAAACTACAATCTTCTTAATCCAACAGTCAGATTCATGATATGCTTCCAAAACACAGTTTTTACATGAAAATTGAAAATCTTACACAAGGATTAATGATTACATAAATATAATTCACTACTTAGTCTTTGTTCCTAAACTTTACTAGTACAATTTTTCTACCTCGTTTTCTGGAAATCAACTGTCACAGACGCAGAATTGAACAGATATTCTTAATTTTCACTAAGATCTGAGACATACCCACTTGAAATTGACGGCTAAATGCGAGAAAGTCTTGAAATTTCCCGAAGCTGATACAGAGAGAATCGCGTAGACTTTGAAGGAGAGAAGCAAAGACTAAACCTTTATTACCCCTTTAATTCTTTGCTTGGGATAATAAATTAATGGAATTGCTTTTCTTAAGACAGAGATCTCATCTGTTCGATTTTGAGTCCGCACGGAGAAAAGAGTATCGTCGGGATGAATCAATGGAGTTTCCGGTTAAAAGATCGATGCGAAGAAAAACGGTTGCAAGAAACTCCAAAATGTCAAGAACCGGGTTTTTTTTATTAGGGTTATCGGTTTGAGTCATTTTAACCGGTTTAGTTGGATTTATAAGGATGTTGTTCTCTTTCTCATCTACAATTTTAGTGATTTATTGGCATACACAGATCGAATCGATCGGCTTATTCCGGTTGGTATAGGATTTACAAGGGGGGCTTCTCTTAAATTGAAGCCTAACACATACATTGTTGGATGCAAGTCAGCTAGACTGGGGGATTCGAGGCAAAGCTAGTTTCATTGGAAGAATTGTTCGATGGTAAACATACGTCAATTTCGATGAATGAACCCGGTTCAACTACGAACAACCAGCTTGTATGGCCCCGTCACATTCCTGTTGTTATTTGGGGTTAACATTTTCATTTCCACAGCCAGGGCCGGCCCAACAAATATCAAAACATTTGGCTGCCTAAAGAAAAAGAAAAAATATATGTCTTCAATGTTATTCGAAGACTGGTTGATTTACCATCAATGATAACAGAACCATTAGACCACAATAAAGAATTTGTTCAATTTTGTTGCCCAAAATTCTTATTAAAATTTTAGCGTCTAAAACTTGTGCTTTTTTNATTCTTATTAAAATTTTAGCGTCTAAAACTTGTGCTTTTTTTAGCCTCCGGCCGGCCTGTCCACAACACTGAAAAAGTTCTTACCAAAAAGAGAACAAACACAAAGGCACAAACTTTTTCTTATCGCTTCACAAGACCACTCACAAAATACACCTTTCCTTCTTTTTTTTTCTTCTTTAACTCCAATTCTCCATTCACAGAAGTCACGAGAAACATTCCATATTACAAATCCTTTTAACTGAAAGAGATTAAACTGTTCCTCTGGGGCTCACCGTCACGCAAAAGAGTTACATTTTGCTGTTCTTTATGACATTCTTATTAGAAAACAATCTATCAACCGATCTCACTGTCTCTCTCACTCTCTGAAACAAATTTTGAGACAAGATTCTTAAACCTAATCAAACAAGCAACAAATCTTAAACCAAACTAGAAATTAACCCCCAAAAAAAAATCCACAAATTTTAAGTACTCTCTAATCACATTTCCAATGATAGTGATAAAAAAAAAAAAACAGAACATATACATATCAAAGAGACCACACCTTTAACTCAACGGGTCGGGTCATCATCCTCTCTTCGACCCGACCCGGTATTTCCACCCGACAAAGAAGCAAGCAAATTAAGATGATGACCCGGCAGATAATTCCCAACTCTCGCCGCCGAAGCCTCCCCCATTGCACCACCAACCAAATCTTGCTGCTGTTGTTGTTGTTGTTGCTGCTGCCGAACAAAAAGCGTCGACGGTTGCTGCTGCTGAGGCTGATGAGTAAACAACATCTCATGCGGAGCTCCAGTAGCAAAGCTCCAGACTTGTGCAAAATCAGACCTCGTAGGAACCGCCCAAAACCCAGAACCACCAGGTCCACCACCAAACGAACCACCACTCCCCATTGTATGTCCCACTGATTCTCCTTCCTCTGCTCTCACAACTCGTTTCCCTAAAGTAAACGGAGAAGAAGAGGCAGCAGAAGTGGAAGAAGAAGAAGCGGTGGAGAAACTCGCCGGAGTTGTACCTGTACCAGTAGCAGCAATAATAGAAGGCTCAGCTTGACGGAGAAGCCACTCTATAGTCTGACCATCGGATTTGTGACCTAACTCTCTAGTCAATTGAAAAACACGAGCCGCGCATATGATCGGCATACGAATCCTTCTCCCTCTTCCATCGACTTTACTGTGCCGGTCTTTAGACGGTGGTTTCTTGACGCCGTTAAGTGGTCCTTTGGTGGTGATTGTTGTTGTTTGCTCTGTTGTGATTAGGGCTCCGTCGTTGTTGGCCATTGGATTAGGGTTTTTGATGAGAGGGGATTCTTAAGAAGGAGAAGGAGAGGAGGGTATAATGATTTTTTTTTTGGAGGAGGAAGAGAAGAGAAGAGCTGGTGGAGACAGGAAGGAGGGCACATGGGTTTTTTTGTAGGGGTCCACAACAGCTCACTTGTGTTATGCTAGGTTTTTTTTGTTTTG
The DNA here is from genome assembly GCA_900406295.1 of Aurinia saxatilis. Classification (NCBI taxonomy): domain Eukaryota; kingdom Viridiplantae; phylum Streptophyta; class Magnoliopsida; order Brassicales; family Brassicaceae; genus Aurinia; species Aurinia saxatilis. Next base: position 15,144 of record OVAP01000477.1, read on the forward strand.
TTTGGTTGCGTTTGAGGTTCACGCGCTTGTCGGCGGGTTGACTCCGGTGTTGACTGATGCGTAGGGACCACGCTCCGGCAGGAGGATTTATATTAGTTTTTAGGTGATTCAACTGGGTCCTATCTATTTAAGGGCCACATGAAAGTATTGAATATTTGTGTTATTTTTATAGGTTGGTTAAATAATGGGTCTTACTTTTTACCATACCATTTAGAAAGTTAAACCGAGGAATAAAATCTACAAAATACATCATCTTAAGCTAATAGTTCAACAATACGTGCTAAATTATCCACCTTGGTGATTTGAGTTATGGAAATATGAGCAATTGAGAAGGAGCCGAATTGCTTCATGAGTGTGAAATTTTCCGAGGTAGATAGTAAATGTCGATCAGTGTTAACCGGATAAAAATTTATGTTAATGTTAACATTATTTGATCCGTTTTTGACACCTTTTTAAATCACAAAATTTGAATTAAAAAATAAATAGTGAAAACAGATTAATCCACTCTATGAGAAAACTATCAAAAGAATCAATTTGGAAAAGTTACTTTCATACAATCAACTGAATCTTACAACGTATCAATGTTAATATGTATATATATAGTACATTGGTTATCATTAAACCAGGAAACTTAAATACAATTAAACCGGAATGAAACCAACACACTAATATTCTCCCTAAAGATGGCAGAGCAGAGTAGATCGAAGATAGAGCCATCTTGCCAAGTAAAGTCTTGAACTGTTTGGGGAAGAGAGGTTTAGTGAACAAATCTGCAATTGAAGCTCGGTACGCACATGAAGCGTTTTGATGAGTCCACTAGAAATGCGGTCACGAACAATATGACAATCAATGTCTATATGTTTTGTGTGTTCATGAAAAACGGGATTATTGGCTATATGAATAGCAGCAGTGGAATCACAATAAAGAGCAACAGGTTTGGAGCGATGAACCTGTAACTCAGAGAGAAGATTGACCAGCCATACCACTTCACGCACATAATAAGCCATGGCACGATATTCAGATTATGCAGAAAATTGAGAAGTTGTGTCCATGAAATGACTGATTCACCAAGGAACATACAATAACCAGAGGTAAAGCGTCGTGTATCCGAGCATGAAACCCAATCAGCATCAGTAAAAGCTTGAAGAACCCGATTGTGTTTGTTATTGACTGAGAAAAACAAACCCTGGCCTATGGTGCCTTTGATATATCGCACAACTTTCAAAGCTGCTTGAAAGTGAGTCTGTGTAAGAGCTGAAGAAAGTTGACAGAGCTTATTCACAGCATAAGATAGATCATGACGTGTGATAGTCAGATACATCAACCTCCCTACAAGACGTCTGTAAACCTCAGGATTAGACATTTGTGGTTCAACACTATGTAAATGAAGTTTGGCACCTGGATCTATTTTTATAGAAGATGGTTTACATCCTAATAAGCCAAGATCATCAAGGAGTTCCAGAGCATACTTGCGTTGACAAAATGCAATACCTGAAGCAGAGCGAGCAACCTTAAGACCAAGAAAATACTTACTAGTACTGCCACGAAACGATCTCCAACTGATTTTATAAACAAAGAATGATCAGTTTGAGATTTCTTGTACCTCAGAGCCATCAAGGTAGTGCTGAACTTCAAAGACCATTGGCGAGAAGCCTGTTTTAAGCCATATAAAGACTTTCGCAAGAGACAAATTGGATTATCTAGTAAAGATTCCCCCTCTCTTGGTGTATACCCGGGAGGTAGCTTCATGTATATCTCCTTATTAAGATCACCATTCAAGAAAGCATTTGAAATTTCAAGCTGATGCAGACTCCAATTCTTAGCAGCACCAACAGAGAGTAATGTCTTGATGGTTTTCACCTTTGCAACAAGAGAGAGAGTATCAATATAGTCTCTTTCCTCTTGTGTATACCTTTTAGCTATTAAACGAGATTTATATCTTTCCAATGTACCATCTGAATGCAATTTAACTTTATAAACCTATTTGCATCCAATAGAATGCTTTCCAGGAGGGAGAGAACATACCAGTCATGTTTTAGAATTTTTCAATGTCATCAATCCCTAATTCATGGCTTTAACCCACTCATCCATCTTCTTAGCCTGAGTAAAATTACTAGGTTTTGGATGATGAGATAACGCACAAATGTAAGCTTTATATTCTTCAGAAAGATGTGTATAAGACATGTAAGAACTCAGAGGGTAAGGAATATCCGCAAAAGTCACATTACAATAGTAGTCTTGAAGATAAGCAGGTTTCTTAGACTGCCTGCGAGAACTGTCTGCAGGACTGGATGATTTTGGAGATGCTGATGATTCTGAACTCGCAGGTTCAACAACAGGAGAAACTATGCTCGGCTCATCTGTAGACTCAACCATAGAAGTTAAAACAGGAATAACAAGAGCAGGAACATCATCAATACCAACACACTGATCCGAGACAGAAGCATTTACATCAACACAATGATGAGATGAATCCATTGCTAGATGGTTTATACCCACAAGTGTAGAAGAGCCCTTTGGATTCATGGTAAATATATCATCAAAATCATCAATAGCAAAAGGAAATATGTCTTCATAAAAGACCACATTCCTAGATATGTGAATTTGATTATTCTCCAAATATAAAAGCTTGTAGACTTTATAACCTGAGGGGTATCCTAAGAGCACACAAGCCTTGGATCGGGGCTGAAATTTGTGTTTGTTCTTAGAATAGGTTGAGTTGTAACACAAGCTACCAAAAACTCGGATAGAGTTGTAGTCTGGTGCTTTTAAATATAACATTTGAAAAGAATATTTATTTTGAAGAAGAGGTGATGGTACTTTGTTGATGAGAAACACAACAGTGAGTACACAGTTACTCCAAAACTTCAGAGGAACTTTTGATTGAAATATCAAAGCCCTTACCACATTGAGAATGTGATGGTGTTTCCTTTCTACCACCGAGTGTTGTTGTGGAGTTTCTGGACATGACTTATAAGCAATAATGCCTTTCTTCTTGAATAAATCCACAAACTTCAACTCTAGTGCATTATCTGAATGAACACCCTTTACCGATGTCTTGAACTGTGTCTCTATCATTGTTAGAAGATTAGGGAAAATTGTGAGAACATCAGATTTGTTCCTCATCAAGTATACCCATGTAGCTCTGGTGTGATCATCTACAATGGTTAGAAAATATTTATAGCATTCTATAGTTTCAACTGAGAAAGGTCCCCAAGCGTCTGTGTGTAATAATTCAAAAGGAGAACTACACATGCTGTTTTGACTAGAATACATAAGATGTTTCTGTTTGGCAAGGGGACACACAGAACAATGAAAATCAGTTTTATTGCTTTGCTTTATACCAAGTTTATGTACAATAGAGTTTGTCTTATCCATAGGACAATGACCTAGTTTATTGTGCCAGAGAGTAGAATCAGCTACAACACTTGAGCCAAAAAAAAAAACTTATCAGATGATCCAGTAATTGATGCAACATCCAGAACATAGAGGTTGGAAATTTGTTCACCCTTTCCAATCATCAATCCCTTAATAGGATCATGTATCACACAAGAAACCTCATAAAAAATAACTCTGTATCCCAAATCCTTCGTCAACTAACTGATATTCAGAAGATTGAGATGAAAGTTCGGAATAAACAACACATTATTCAATGTCAAACAATCATTGAGCTTGACCTGACAAGATCCTGCAATCTGTACACTTAGACCAGTAGGTAACGTTACAACAGAATTCACAGATGCAGACAGATTCAAAAATAAATTTCTATCTCTGCACACATGATGTGTAGCACCACTATCAACAATCCAGGAGATAGATGATAAAAAATTCCTTGTGGCTCTCAAAACCCCTACAAAACATAATGTAAAATGAGAGAAAGCCGTATCAGGTAATGTGATGATATTACCACCAGAAGTGGTAGCCAGAGCATCAATCTTTGCATCATTAGAAGGTTGGATGTGAGAGTTGAAGTATGCAATAACGCCTTGAATTTGATCTTTAGAAAGATTTTTGACTATGTCAAAAAACTTGTTGTTCTCTGTGGAATCCTTGAGAGCTACCTGAGCAACAACAGGAGAAGCAACAGATTTGTTTCCTGGAGCCTTGGTTTTATGCTTGTAACCAACTGAATACCCATGAGCCTTGTAACATTTGTTTGCAGTAAGTCTCGAGTAGCCACAGTAAGTGCAAGTAGGTCTGTTCGATTTAGCATTGTACTGTGCAACATTAACTGATCCAGAGCTAGCATCAGGAGCAGAAACTTGAAAAGCAACATCATTAGGAACAAGAGCAATGTTCCTTTGGCTATGATCTTGATCCAGGAGATTATAGATCTCAGCAAGAACAAGAACATTCTTCTTCATGATGATTTGACTGCGGATTACTGAGTATGAATCATTTAAGCCTGCTAAGAACTTGACCACTTTGGCATGTTCACCTTTAGCATCTACGGCTTTACAACAAGCACAAGAATGACACGTTTCAACACAATTTGCACCATCAAGCTCGTCCCAAAGAGTCTTTAAAGTGGTGTAGTAAGTAGCTAAATCCATGGATCCTTGTTGAAGAGACCATATCGGCTGAGACAATTGATATGACTTCGGGAGATTTGTGATATGAAAACGAGTCATCAAATCTTTCCTGATATCCGAGACATCATTGAAACGCAAGATACTCTTAAGATTTGCTTGGAAACAGAATTCAAGATCCAAGACTTTACCATACTATTGCATCGAGACCAAATACGAAAATTAGCATCCGATTCACTAGGTCTCACTATAGCTCCACCAATGAAACCAATCTTGTTCTTAGCATCTAGACTAGAAATCATTGCAATACGCCAAGTATCATAGTTAGTTCCATCGAGTACCTCCGAGATAATGGAAAGACAAGGATTATCACCGTTTGTAAGGTAGAACGGTGAATGGATTGAATCTGGTGAAATAGTCGCAACACGCGGCGAAACTGGTGGTGAATCTTCAGGAACAGAAGATCGAGAACGATGGGGAACACGCGGCGAGACCGAAGCAGAAACTCGGTAAGTTCGTCGACGAGTAGCAATCACCATCGTAGCAAAAGTTTATAAGAACGTGACGGCCAAATAACCGTAACAGCTGAAAATGAAGTAAGTGATGGCAGAACAACCGTAACAACTTTAAGAAAATTCGATTTCTGGCAGAATAACCGAAATCGAAGAACAAAGAAGCGATTTCCGGCAATGAAGACCGGTGAATCGAGAAAAACAAGGTCGTAAAATACGAAAGAACGAAAAAATCGTCTGAGCTTTTGAGTTCAGAGCTCTGATATCATGTTAGTGAACGGAAAAAACTATAAAAAAACTAATTTTTCCAAAATTAGTTTCTCATTCAATCAGAATCTTACAACGTATCAATATTAATATATATAGTACATTGGTTGTCATTAAACCAGGAAACTTAAATACAATTGAACTGGAATTAAACCAACACACTAATATATATACTTCTAACACGCTCTACCTATTTTAAAAACGGATTAACTCACTCTACATATTTTTTAACCATTTTTACTGCTATCCCCATCCTATGTCTTCTTATGTTTCGTGTTAGTGAAAACACAGTAGCTCCAAATAAAATGACAGTTACGCGCTTTACGACACTGGTTACGATTCCAATCCTTAGTCCCCACACATAAAAATGCGTTCGTGTGTGTGTAATTCTATAATCATAATATAGTTAAATTATCAAACTAATAATTCCATTTGGAGCACGATGACCCCACAAGATAGTCGTGCCCACCTGGCAGATATGCCCGATTATGATACGTCGGTATTTTTTTTTCATAATTTCGCCACAATAATTTTCTCTACTATCCTTTCTTTATGATTTATGGACTGAAACATTTTCCTATCATTTATTTCACATTATAATATATTATCGTGTTGATATTTGTTATGTTGTTATGATTATGAAAAACCTCTAAGAAAGAAAGTAGGAATCTTATGATTTTTGTCGTGCTAAGCAACAGATTATTCAATTATAGATTGATAATGTGTCGTTGTTACTTACATGCCCATACAATCATCAGTCCAGATATCCTTCTTGTTAAAAAGTAGACCCAACTAATATCTTAACGTTGTTTACTAAAGACAGATCAAGAAATTCTGATTACAAATTTACAACAAAATGCTAGGGGATTAAAACTGATAAATCCACCATGGAGAAGGAAAAAAATATACTTACATTTATTTTGCTAGCAAGATATCAATGAAAGTAGTAAATAAAATAAAATAATTTGACAGAATATAGTACTTTACACATGAGCGGCTCTTGTTTAAAGTTATGTTAAGTGAATTGAGGTTTTATAAATTTAAGTATTTGTAGTATATTTTAGATGATTAGTTATAGATCTGGGCAAAATATTCAAATCCGTTCCGATTCATTATCCGATCCAATCCGATCCGAAAAATAAATATCTGTAAAAATTTTGAATAAAGCAAATCGGAAAATTTAGTATCCATAAATAACAAAACAAATAACAAATATCATTTTTCAAAATTACGGATTATCCGATCCGATCCATAAATTTATAAATATATAACCAAATTTATATGCTAGAATATTTTGTCATATGTAATATAAGATTTATCCTATAAATATATACATATATATATATATATATATTAGTTATATGATTTTAAGCTTATGAATAAGTTGATAATATCCCAAATAAAGTAATTGTAGACGAATAAGTACCTTTTTATCGACAAATGAATGAGCCTATGACTTACAAATTTATAGTCGTTTTACTCATTTTCAATTTTTTGGGAGGGGTTTTAATCACATATACCCATTTTCTTATATCATTAATCACATATACCCATTTTTCTTTATTTTAATTATTGTTCTTGTAAGATGTCTAAAATATCTCTATTTAAATATTAACTATTTATGGGGTTCTAGGATTTCTAATCTAGGATTTAGAGTTTAAAAACCCTAAACCACAAAAAGTCTTTCCATCCCTAATAAACCCTAACCTTCTAAAAAAATATAAATCCTAAATCATAACAATTAAAGTCTAATAGTTCTTAAAATTAAACCCTAAGTTTATAAGGGTTTAACCTCAAATCATAAACCCTAAGAAAATCATAAACTCTATAATTTTACTAAGTCCTGAATCTTAAAATCTTAAACCCTAGCAAATATATCATTTGTAATGAAAAATAGCTTTGGTAAATGAAGAGCATAATGATATTAAAATAAAAAGAATAGGTATATGTGATTTAAAAAAAAAGTGATGGTTATATGTGGTTAGTGAGTTGGAAAATTGAGTATATTTGTGATTCTCTAATTTTTTTTGAGTTTTAGGAAATTTTTATAAAGAATTTTGTTTTTCATACACAATAGAATTTTAATCAATAAAAAAGGATTAGATTGAATATTATAGTTGCCCATATTACATTTTTTTTACTTGATTTTTATTAGTTTTATATTTTTTGTTCTTCATGAACAAATATAGTAAACTTTTTAATTTTAATATTTTACAATTTTTTGTTTGTTATTAAACAAAACAAATAAAATAATCCGCAAATATTTGATTTCTTACAAATAAATATTTGTATTTTAAAAAAAAATTAAATAATAAAATTTAAAATTCAAAGGATCCAAAACAAATACTAAATTTTTCGACAATATACATTCCGCATCCACCCTTAAGGGGTTAGCTGAATAAATGCATTGTCTATTAATAATAATTTTGAAAAACTAATTAGCTAATGATCACAAATTACCAAAAGATGCAAATAGGTGTTGGAATCATTTGACAATTGTCAAATGTGTTAAACAGCTGGAGCCCATTCTCATTTATTATAGATATAAAATCATGTATGGGTTGTGGACGAAAATACAAGAAAGTGACACTTCTGCCAAAAGAGAAATAACTCGTTTTTTCATACAAATATGAAATATCTTCATTTTTTCTAGATTTTCTTAGCCTATCTCACCAACCAGAACGAGCCACGTCATTTCATGTTTGATCTATTCTTAATGCCACAGTTCGTGACTTCAGTAGCTTTCAATCAACTAACTAATTGCGTTTGGCGTTTACGCATTCTTTTCGTTTCAATATGTGTAAGGACGGTTGTGTTACCGTTTCAAAAAATATACAGGAAACCCAAACTACAAATCCAAAGAATCTAAACCTTTATAATCCTAATCATTCTGAAATGTTTACAAACAACCTCTTTAATTGGTTAATCTATCTCTCTATCAACCAGTAAATGGTGTTTAAGGCTCGCTTGGAATGACGTTAAAGAAATGGTAGATCTCTTCACTGTCAACTACTCCGATCTCAGTGGAACAAATTGAGCATAAGACCGGGTTAGCTTTATCTTCATCCGCAGGACCAGACTCTTGCTTCTCGGACTCTCTCAATCTTTTACCAAGTTTTGAGGGTGTCGCACTAGGTTGCAAAACTTTGTCTTTATCTACTTCGCAATTGACCACAAAGACTGCTCTGTACTGTGTCACATACTGGTCGTGCCTGCAAAGAATAAAAAAACTTTGATTAGCAAACTTGTTAATTGTCTAAATCTGGTTTCTGCGGTTAATAGTACTAACACAGCTTCTATGTCGACAAGACCATAAATCATTGGTTTGAAGAGGTTAGAAAGAATAACAGCATGTTCCTAATCATATCTTCCAATTCCTATCCTCAGTCTAAAAGCGTTGTCAAAAGTCCATGAACGTTGTACTTAACTGTATTGATAATTCAGCAACTATCGTTTAGCTAGAGAGTTAGTACATTTAAAAGGAAGCCAGGGCAGAATGAGTAGGGTTGAGAGTAGTGGTTCCCTCATTTAATCTATATATTTCCTATCAAGATTGAGTGTCGTTTCCTAGAGAACTTTCACATGTTAAGTATCTAGAGCCTGTACCAATGGGTAAAATCTCCAAATAAAGTTACCATTCCAGGATCTAGCAACTAAACTATCATAACATTCTCCAGGAAGCAAACAGATGGGTGGGGACTGAACCAAGCCCGAACAACGGAATACTAGCAACATATGAGGAAGCAAAGTCTCGGCCAGGATAGGGTTTAGGGTTTAGGGTTTAGGGTTTAGGGTTTAATAGCAAATTAGCAATCTATGGAGATAAAAAAGCTTTCTAATGAACCACAAATGTTACAGAGAAGATGAATATTACCTTTGACACTCGAAGCAGACCTCGGTGAAACAAGCTGGACAGCTAAGTACAGCATCAGAAGTACGACCGTCTCTCTTCTTCGACATCCATTTCTCATCTTTATCATCAAGATCCGAATCATAAAACTCCGGTTTGACCGAGTAATCAATCTCATCGTCATCCGAAACTGTTACACAAAATAGGAAGCAAAACACATCAGAACAATGTACACAAACGTGTTACTTTCAGATTCCATATACTCTCACTAAACAAGCATTCTACATAGAAATTCCATTGTTTACTAAGGATTCAAAAACAAGAACATAAATCTCACTAAGAAACCCTAGAATGCTGAGGCATACGATTGGCTATACAGAGTTACGAATATCGACATCAATCACGCAATTTCACAAACTCAAGAGATATCTATAGATGAAGAGACAAATCAACAAAGGAATGAGTCGATATTGCAGGCGAATGAAAAGAGAGTGGTATGGGGAAATTAAGGTTTTAGGTTTACCAGTTTTCTGGGAACTGGTCGGAGAATCCATGGATAGAGGAGTCGGTGATCTTCACTGATTGCTCGGCCTTGAGCTCCGGTGGTGCAGCCAAATCGGAGATTCGCCGACGAAGGAGATGACGAACTTGTCAATTTCCAAGTTTTGGTTTAGGTCAAATGTAAGGTTATGCGATATCGATTCGGTTATCGACCGGCTAGGTGATGCCTAAGCGCGCATTATCAAATTTAAAAGGCCCAAGAGAGTATAATATTGGGCCAGATCCAGAGGCTCGTTATGTTAAATAAGAAAATGTTATTAGTCAGAAGAAAATTTAACAATGTCCAATTTTAGGTTGTTTTGTTATCTTCAACAACAAGTCTTAGTGTTTGAATTGTTATAATTAGCACATGAATAATCTGAAGCCAAAAAAAAAAAACTATAGTTTGTTACTTTGTTTTGTTTAATCAACAGATCAACTAAATGTAGAATCTACTCAGTATAAATGAGAGTAAAATAGATTATTTTTAAATTTATTATTCAACGAAACCAAGACTATTCAAAACTAAAGAAGATTAAAAAAAATGGTCAGTGTGAAAATTCTTTCTGTTGCTTTGCTCCTCGTTCTCCTTGTCTCCTTTGGTAAGTCTAGATTGTTATAATTAAGGCTTAACTTTTCAAGTGTTAACACTATAAACACGTTATTATGGGCACAGATGTTGAAGGATATAGCGTAGAAAGTGGTTCATTGTGTTGCAACACTCACCCCAAATTTGGAAAGTGCAACCCGAGCCATGACAATGGGAGATGCAACAGTTGGTGTCTTAATGGATGCAACAATGGAAAAGGTGGTTCTTGCAAACATCTTTCTCACGGAGGACAATGCCACTGTTTTTGCTAATTAATGATCACAAAAATTTGAAGATAAGATTATTTATATGTCCATGCGTTTGATTATGTTTTGTAATGCTTTGTTGTGTTCTTTGTTTCGGATATGAATTTATGATATTTGTGTCTGTGTGAATAATACACGACGCAATAAGAATAAAGGAGCTTAAAAGGCTCATCTGTTAATATGTGAATAATTCAAGTCAATTTATCCATTTAGTTAACCGACTAGAGAGAAAAAAAAAACACACGCCCTTGTTAATATGTGATCTAACACACGCCGTAACTCGATTCATTTCAACAAAATAATTCACACAAATATTATCATAAATTGACTTGAATACATATGTGATACAGTAATAGATAAGTCCTGAGAATGCGTTAAACACTCCGCCCCAAATTCGAATCTCCCTACCAAAAAAAATTGTAATTATTTGAAAAGTTAAGTTTGAGTCAAAAGCCTAAACAATTTTATATGGTAGTCCAATAACAGATGATCCCACCACCCCATGAATCCAAATTATTTGTTATAAATTACTATTTATTTTATAGTTTTCATAATATTTTTAATTGTTAATTTCGTTTAAAATATTATTTTTGCGTTTAACATAATATCATTTCTGTCAAATAAAAAAAAATGCATTCAGTACATATACCTGGTTCATATTTGCTCTTTCCCACAACCTAAGAAATTTTTCTTTAGGTTGTGACTTTGGTGAACTCAAAATCACGTCTACAAAACTCGCGTTTCGAACGGCAAAAGCCAAACACTGTCTTCACTCTTCAGGTGCCAAAAACAGGGTTTAAGAAGAAACAAAATCACAGAACCAAAAGGGTTTTGTGGTCTGATCGTTCTCTTCTTCTTCCAATGGCCTTTTCGAGAATCGCTCTTCTTCACAAGCGATTCTCAAGACACCACCTCCAATTCCACAGACCATTTACCACAAGCCTCGACCACCACAACAACCCCACACCATTTCTCCCTCCAAACCAATCCAAACTCGCCCAAACCCTAATCTCAATCTTCACAACCCAACCCTTTTCACCAGACGACAACCCCGAGTTACTTCGTCTGGCTCCAGAGCTAAACACCAAAGTAGTCGAAACCGTCTTGAACGGATTCAAAAGGTGGGGTTTGGCTTATCAATTCTTCAATTGGGTTTCGAAACAAGACGGTTATAGAAACGATATGTATGCTTACAATGCCATGGCTTGTATCCTATCACGTGCTCGACAAAATGCCTCACTGAAAGTTTTGGTTGGTGATGTTTTGAGTTCGAGGTGTGAGATGTCTCCTGGTGCTTTAGGGTATTTTATTAGGTGTTTGGGTAATGCTGGATTAGTGGAAGAAGCAAGTTTTGTTTTTGATGAGGTTAGGGAGATGGGTCTTTGTGTTCCTAGTGTTTATACGTATAACTGTTTGTTAGAAGCGATTTCTAAGTCGAGGAATTCGAGTTCGGTTGAGTTGGTTGAGATGAGGTTGGAGGAGATGAGGGAATGTGGGTTTAGTTTCGGTCGGTATACTCTTACGCCGGTTTTGCAGGTTTATTGTAACACTGGGGAGTTTGATAGAGCTTTAAGTGTTTTCGATGAGATTCGGAGTCAGGGTTGGCTTGATGAGTATATTGCAACGATTCTGGTTGTATCATTTTGTAAGATGGGTAAGGTGGATAAGGCTTTTGAGTTGATTGAGATACTCGAACAACGGGGTATTAGGTTGAATTTTAAGACATATTGTGTTTTGATTCATGGGTTTGTAAAGGAGTCACGCGTTGATAAAGCACTGGAGTTGTTTGAGAAAATGGGTCGGATGGGTATGAAAGCTGATATTGCATTGTATGACGTGTTGATAGGAGGGTTTTGTAAACATAAAGATCTTAAGAAGGCTCTGACTTTGTACTTGGAGTTTAAGAAATCTGGTATTCCACCTGATAGAGGAATATTTGGGAAGCTAATACGTTCATTTTCTGAAGAAAGTGAATTATATCGGATAACAGAAGTGATTATTGAAGACATAGACATGAAATCTGTGATGCTTCTTTACAAATCTTTGTTGGAAGGGTTTGTTAGGAACGATTTGGTGCAGGATGCTTACAATTTTATTCAGAATATCATGGGGAAAGACCATGAGTTTGATGGTGCGTGTGAGATTATTAAGCTTCTAAAAGATTATAATAAAGCAATTCTCCCAGATTCCGATTCTCTTGGCATTGTGATGGACTGCTTAGTCAAGACTAATAAGTTAGATATGGCAGTGACCTTGTTCCGTGATATGGTCCAGAACGGCCTTAGTCCAAGTCTTATGATGTACAACAACATACTTGAGGGAATGTGTAAAGAACGGAAGCTGGAAGAAAGCCTGAAACTCTTGGGGGAAATGAAGGATGCTGGTGTTGAACCAAGTCAGTTCACACTTAATTGTATATATGGTTGCTTGGCTGAACTATGCGATGTTGGACGAGCGCTTGACTTGCTTAAAAAGATGCGTTTTTATGGATTTGAGCCATGGATAAAGCATTCAACTTTCCTTGTCAAAAGACTATGTGAGAATGGGAGGGCTGTTGAAGCTTGTAAATACCTTAATGATGTGGTTGGAGAAGGATTCCTTGGTCACATGGTTGCCTATACTGCTGCGATTGATGGTCTGATAAAAAACAAGGGAGTAGATAGAGGTCTAGAGTTATTCCGAGTCATAAGTGCCAATGGTCATTCCCCTGATGTGATTGCATATCATGTATTGATAAAGGCTCTCTGTAAAGCATTTAGAACTACGGAAGCTGATAACCTGTTTAATGAAATGGTATTGAAAGGACTAAAACCTTCTGTTGCTATTTATAACAGTTTAATAGATGGGTGGTGCAAGGAGGGTGAGATTGAGCTGGCAATGTCTTGTATTGAGAGGATGCATGAGGATGAGACAGAGCCTGATGTTATTACTTACACTAGCTTAATCCATGGGCTATGCGCTAGTGGAAGACCTAGTGAAGCAATCTCTCGTTGGAATGAAATGAAGGGCAAAGATTGCTCTCCTAATAGAGTTACCTACATGGTACTTATTCAGGGTCTTTGTAACTGTGGCTGGTCTAGCGAAGCTTTAGATTATTTTCGTGAGATGGAAGAAAAGGAAATGGAGCCTGATTCAGCTATTTACTTGTCGTTCGTAAGCTCTTTTCTTTCAAGTAAAAACATTCGTGAGGGATTTGGGATATTCAGAGAGATGGTTCAAACTGGACGATTTCCCCTGTCAGTAGATAGGAACTATCTGCTTGCTGTTGATGCCACAAATAAATTTATGGAAGACACTTGGACATCATGTTATCTTACAGGTCTAATAAAAGATGGCAGGCTTCCAGTTATAGCTGCTGTGATTAGAAACTGAGGCAAACATTTCTAACTGAAACAGAGGATGCTTGCTGAGATTGGTTGCAGGGTTATTCAGCTAACAAAAGCTCATTTCGAAATCTCGAAATAGATAAGAAGCTAGCTTCTTGTTGCTAATCTTGGTCTGATGCCATGGACCCAGCTCCGTCTTACAAGGTATTTGCTCTAGACTACGTTTTTCTTTTCTTCGTAGCATCTTATATGTTTGGGTCATTGATAGGAAGACTAATGTTGAGGTTACAATTACAGGCACAGAGGTAGTGTGCTATCTGGATCAGTACTTCATCGACTCTTAAACAAAAGTTATTAGGCCTGAATCTGTTGCAGAAACTTCTGGTATTCAATCGTCAACGAGTTTTTCATAGCTCTGCGGCACATTGTTGAAAGCACAGACAGGTGCATTCAATATGCGGATTAAAGATTCAAGATAGGGAGATACATACCATGATTAACCAGTTGGATAAAGCATTAAAAGCCTTTTTGTCTATGAAATCCAGGAGGTTTGCTTGATTTTAATACCAAGTCTCTTTCGTACCATTGTAGAAATAACTCTGAATCCACCATTCTGTTTATTTGTCTGTATATAAGTGTTTTTCTTTGTAATTTTTCTGACTAGTACTTGTATATTAGATGAAACATTCAAAACAGATGAGAAATACAAAGGAAATGAAACCGTGATCGTTTCATATAAAGTACTCCATGTAAAAAGCAGTGTTAATTTGGTTAAATTTTGAAAATACAATTCGTCCCAAATCGCTCACCCGGTCAAGGCGCAATCTGGACCCGGTTTAAATCATTTACAGATTCGTTATAAATTTAAACCAGTTTGAGATTGAGACGTTGAAGCGCGAATGTTGAAATCATCATCATCGTCTCTCTCCTTCAAATCAATGTCGGAGCTAAAAAAACTTCACGCACTCTTGATCAAGTTCGGTCTCTCGGAAGAAGAAACTTTCGCCTCACGAACACTATCCTTCGCCTCTCTGTCTCCCTCAGGAGACGTAGATTACGCTCACAAGTTCTTATCAAAACTATCTAAACCTCCCAATTTCGGATATAATCTCGTAATACGAGGCTTCTCCAGTAGCAAAACCCCCGAGAAAACGATCCGTGTGTATATCCAGATGCTGAGGGACGGGTTTACACCGGATCATATGACTTACCCATTTCTTTTGAAGTCGATTTCTCGTGTTTTGGACAGGAATCTTGGTGGGTCTTTGCATTGTGGTGTTGTGAAAACTGGGTTTGTGTGGGATTTGTTTATATGTAATTCTTTGATTCATATGTATGGTTCGTTTCGGGATAAAGTTTCTGCGCGGAAGGCGTTTGATGATATGCCTGTGAGGAATTTGGTTACTTGGAATTCGGTTTTGGATGGGTATGCCAAGTGCGGGGATGTTGTTTCGGCGAGGAAGGTGTTTGATGAGATGAGTGAGAGAGATGTTGTGTCGTGGAGTTCTATGGTTGATGGGTATGTGAAGAGTGGTGAGTATAATGAAGCTTTGGAGGTTTTTGATCAGATGATGATGGGTTCTTCGAAGGCCAACGAAGTTACTATGGTTAGTGTTTTGTGCGCTTGTGCTCATTTGGGTGTGTTGGATCGAGGAAAGACGGTACATCGGTATATATTTGAGGAGCGTTTGCCCTTGACAGTTATGTTGCAGACATCTCTTATTGATATGTATGCTAAATGCGGGTCTATAGGAGATGCTTGGGGAGTGTTTTGTGGAGCATCGGCTAAAGAGACGGATGTGTTGATGTGGAATGCTATTATTGGAGGGCTTGCAAGTCACGGCTTCATAAGAGAGGCCTTCCAGTTGTTTCACAAAATGCGAGAATCCAGGATTGACCCGGATGGGATAACATTCTTGTGTTTGCTTGCTGCTTGTTCCCATGGTGGATTAGTGAAAGAAGCGCGGCATTTGTTTGTGAGTCTCAAGGAAAGCAGAGTGGAACCAACGAGTGAGCATTATGCTTGTATGGTCGATGTGCTTTCTCGAGCTGGTCTAGTTAAAGACGCATATGATTTCATATCTGAAATGCCGATGAAACCGACAGGTTCCATGTTGGGTGCTTTGCATATTGGGTGTATAAACCACGGAAACTTGGATCTTGCGGAAATAGTTGGAAAGAAGCTTATAGAGCTGCAACCGGATAACGATGGACGATATGTCGGTCTAGCAAACGTTTATGCGATCAACAAGCGGTTTGACGAGGCTCGGTCGACGAGGAAAAAAATGGAGAAGAAAGGAGTGAAAAAAGTCGCGGGACACAGTATAATTGAATTGGACGGAACTCAACATAAATTCATAGCTCATGACAAAACACATATTGATTCCGAGATCTATGGAGTCTTACATCTGCTTGGAACTTGGATGGATCTCAATGTTGACAATGATTCTAGTAAAGACAATCATTGTGCTTGTTCCTGCTAATATCTTAACAAATTGGTGTTAAGTAAAAAGATAAAGAAAATTAAAGCTTAGATTGATCCAGTTCAGTAAGCGTAGGCATTAAAATGATAATTAAAGCTTAGATATATTAAAGATTGACTGTGTTGGTAGAATTCTCAAGGAAATTCAATTTCTCTTTTTCATTCCAACGTTGAAACAAAAAACTGAACATTTCATTGTCAAATCTTTTTGATCATCACTCTTTGATTGGAAAAAAATATCAATTTAGCAAAACCCCAAAAGAGTGTACAGCCATCAATGGCAAGGAATTAGGGTTTTTTTCTTTCTTTTTTCGAATGTCTTAAACCGAAAAAGAAAAAAAACACAAGCTAGTGAAATTCACTTCACTGCTTCAAAAGACCTCTTTCTTTGAAGAGATCATACATAGCCGCACCGATCTTAGCAGGAGATTCAACAACCTTCACTCCGGCATCATTTAAACTCTTAATCTTGTCCTGAGCTGTACCTTTACCACCGGAAACAATAGCTGCAACAAAACAAAAACAGAGAAGTGAGTGAGGGCAACAGACTAAAACCAAAAGTAGTAAATGGGTGTTTAGGTGTTATGAAAATACCTCCGGCATGACCCATTCGACGACCAGGTGGTGCAGTAAGTCCAGCAATAAAAGCAACAACAGGCTTCTCAGTACCACTTGCCTGTTATATTATTCACCAAAAACCATAAGTTATGCTTCTGAGAATATAAAAAGAGAAAAGGACAAATTCGAAGTGGTTTTTATTACCTTAATCAAAGCTGCAGCATCTTCTTCTGCAGTGCCTCCGATTTCTCCAATGAGTACAATACCTGAAATAGCCCGCTAATTTTAGTTACCATCTTTTGGGGACAAAAGGCAAAATCTTTCAATTAAGCTACTAGCTACAGTAAGAAAAGAGAGGAAAGAATCATAAGGTTTAATGCCCCGAGTGTTAAAATATTACCTTCTGTTTGAGGATCAACAAAGAATTTCTCCAAGCAGTCAACAAAGTTTGTCCCGTTAAAAGGATCACCACCAATTCCTACACAAGTAGATTGGCCTAGACCCACTGCAGTTGTTTGGAAAACCTGCATGAATGTTAAGATGAATACAACGATTAAAATCCAAAGAAAAGTAGTGGCTTTTATAAAGATCCATAACCATCAAAACACCCATTTATAAAAAAATTCACAACCTCTAGTGAAAAAAATCCAATAACCAACCATGTTCAATCTAACCCTTTGGAGGGACTACTAGTCTATTGGACAAGAAAGCAAAAGTAAATTTCTAAGAGTCTGCCAAGGCCAAAGACTATAATTTGGGAGAGAGGGAGAAGAAAACATTGTAGGTAAGACATAAAAGAGAACCTTACAGCTTCATATGTCAAGGTTCCAGATCGAGAGACAATCCCAATCTTCCCAGGCTTGTGGATGTATCCCGGCATAATTCCAATCTTGCATTCGCCAGGCTTGATAATCCCAGGGCAGTTAGGACCAATCAACCTAGTTTTTGACTGACTGTTAAGAGCATGCTTCACACGAACCTACATAAGCAAAGGCAAAAGTTCCAAGTCAGAAAAATATCAGAAGAGTCACCATAAGTATGCAAACCTATGTGATAAGCATTGAAAGAGATAAGCAACAAAATCAAACGCATTTTACCATGTCATGTTGAGGGATTCCTTCGGTGATGCACACAATAAGATCTAATTCAGCTTCGATACCCTCCATAACAGCAGCGGCAGCGAAAGGCGCAGGGACATAAATCACAGAGGCATTAGCTTTTGTCTCAGCTTTAGCTTCAGCAACAGAGTTGAACACAGGTAGACCCAAGTGTTCTGTTCCACCCTTCTTCGGTGTCACTCCTGCCACCTATTAAAGAAACACACAAAGCTAAATAAGTAAAACCACTAGCTCAAAAGCAAAAATCAAAACAAACACATAAAAAAAACTCATTTCCTCTCCAGGATCTAACGGAATTCGGGTCATGAAATAGTAAAGACTAATGATCCATGGTCTAAGAACTCAAAGAACCCCCAAAGTCCTCTCCAACTAAAAACGAGAATAACCTTAATCAATTCACAAGCTAAATGAAGAAATACCCAATCTGAACATCAATAGGGCTTATTGGGACACTAGCAGAACCTAAAACCAATGCTAGATCCATGATCAGAACAATGGAGTGATACCCAATTCAAATCACACTAAAAAGATGACAACTTTATACCATTTTGGTGCCGTACTCAATAGCTTGTTCAGTGTGGAAAGTCCCATTCTTTCCGGTGATACCTTGACACATGACCCTCGTGTTCTTATCGACGAAAACCGCCGCAGGAGGATCTGAGCCAAAGGAGCGAGATTGGGTCAACGAAGTAAGAGACTGACATGACGGTCCCGTGGTGGAACAACGGCGAGTGAGAGATCCGAGAAGCTTTGTGACTTGTCTAGACATGATTTGAATCAGCCACAGAAGAGGGTTTCGATCTGTGGGAAACCCTAAAGTGTGTGAAAAGGCCAAAACGGAAATGAAGAAAGGAAATTTCAGCGAGGTTAATGTTTGAAGAATCAGCCGATCAAAAGGAGACAAAAGAGGGCTTCTGATGAATATTTAGCCCAAACCCAATAAACTTTTGACGAGATTTTTTTTCTTTTTTTTCTTTTATGAAATACACTCTAAACAAAATATGTAATTTTAATTTACCAGTAATGATAGTAATACAGTTTAGTTTCCACATAAATCTTTCAAAAACTATTACTAAATTTGTTATCTCTTATAAAGAAAGTTTTAACTCAAACGTATTATTGAATTATAAATATTTATTATTATCATCCTACTATAACTATCCAACAAATTTAATTTTTAAAATTAGTATACTTGAAAAAATTGTCAATCTAATAATGTTCCAATAATTAAAAAAAAATCAGTTCAAACTCCGTCCCAAAAGTGTCCTTAATCAAATGTTTAGTTACTAAAAATATTTAGTTGGGTTCATTTGAGAAATTCTTTGGTTTGCTATACTAGCAATGAGAACAAGATTTATTGATATTTAACGTTTATGTTGATTAATGGGAGGTTACAATATTTTGATTGTATATAGCGAAGAATAAAGAATAAATGACACATACGAGTTTCATTGATTTGAAGTTTTTGTGCAACGGATTTGCGTTGTCTCCTCCAAAATATAAAGATCTTTTGAAATTGTCAAATCATCTCAACAGAATCCAATTACTTTTTCTCTGAGCCGTATAAATCTACCAAAATGGGTATCTCAAATCGTCACAATACTAATTCTGGATACAACTATTCTACTAGAAAAAAATGAGGTTCTGAAGAAGTTATATTTTTTTTTGTCATTTATGAACTACTGAATCAAATCCTGAATCACATACGTCCAGATTAGGTTGAGCTTTGCTTAACATCAGTGGCTGAAAATACCTATGTAGTCTCTTTATCACCAATAACATCATATTACGGTTAAGAGAATCCGAAGCAGCATGCCTACCGAGGGAAACTTCTTAAAATTTCTTTAACTTTTTCTGTACTAAGGACAAGTATCATATTTTAAACTTTTTTACTAGCTTATTACTGGCCTTTTTCTATGGCTCTAATCTTGGGAGGGTCAAAGTTTTTGGTTTGAGAGCATATGCCAAACACGATTAGTTTAGTGATACAGTTTGAGATTACGTCCTTAAGCTGAAATGTTCTTAGACTATCCACAATGAGGGTGATGAATAAATATTTTCAACTGTTTAATTTGTTTTGTGTCTGCAATGTACATGTTGAAAAAGGAGGTGGCAAATAGGTGGCATCAACATGTT